>JADDOH010015004.1:0-14543 GCA_016648135.1 Agrypnia vestita
AAACAAAGTTTCTTTTCCCGCGCGATATTATTTCGCTCAGCGGCGGTTTTGCGCGCGAACTCATTACACTTTGAAATCCAGTGTGAAACGGCACCACACATTACACAATTTCGTGTGCTTTCCGAACTATCCGAAGCGGAAAAATGTACTTGCGCGGTCTTCTTCGGCCTCGGGTTCCATACACAGGATGCATCCGGTCCGCCATGTATTGCCGCGGAGTCTGCTATGGTTGTAAGCCATTTTGAAAAATCCTGTATAGTGCTGGATTCCGCCGCGGCTCTGGCTGAAAACCAGCTCATGCGTACCGGTAATGGTAACCGGCCTACCATTTCACATAATAAGTGCGGTGCAGCCAAATATCTTGGGTCAAGTCCTTCAACGGTCGCGACCGCGTTTCGGACTGCCGTTGAGAAATCCGCAAGACTTTCTGTCTCGCTCTGATCCGTAAGGCGCGGTAAATGTCTTACGCGATCTAACATTGAGCCGATAATTTTTTCCGGCTTTCCGAAATTTTGCTCTAGTACGCGCAAAATTTCCGGCACATTACGGGACAGCGTAATTAACGGCCCGACTACATTGCGCGCTTTGCCTTTTAGCGAGTTTCGCAGCCGCCATAGATTTTCCGCCGGTGTGAGCCCGCATATCTCTGTCGACTGGTCAAACTGCGCCTTGTACGCTCTCCATTCCAGCGGGTCTCCCGAAAAATCCGGCAAGTCTTTGGCATTTGATTGCCTCGCCATTAATGCCGCCATTCGCGGCTCATCTTGCGTCGGTTCGTATCGCAGGCTGTCGTTCGAGCGCGTAGATCGGATGGCCTCGGCCACCACGTCCGTCATCCGTCCGAACCAGTCTGTCGCAGGAATCCCGTCCCCGCTTGGTATGTGAGGGCCGCCGTGTGATGGCCCGCCCTCGGCATTTTTATCCCGGCGATCCGCTGTCTGCTCGGGATAATTATCCGATGAAATCGACATCGGCTCCGCGCGGCTCCTTGTGGCAGAGCCCGCGCTTTCGGTTGTACGGTGCCCCGCCGCGCTCGCGGCGGTGGCGCTGGCCGCGCCCGGTCCTCCGTGCGCGGTCCCGGGTTCGTCCCCCGATGCCGCAACCTTTGTGAGTGTGAGTGCTCTCGCGTAATTTTTCTCGTGCTTGTCCTGAAGCTCTTGTAGTTGTCGCCTATGGTGGCGATCTTGCCGGCGCATCTCGGCCCTGAGCGCTGCGATGGCCGCGCTTTCCGATGTGGGCGCCGCCGTCTGCCCCGCGCTCCCGGGCGGAGAATCCTGCTCCATGTTGGATGCTGCGTTCTCCTCGTCCGATGATGCTGCCTGACTACGAGCGTCTCCTTCCTCAGATGTCTCGACTCGCGTTCCCGATCTTAAACCCGATCGCGACATTTTTGATCCGCGGCGATTTTTTACGGCAATCGAAAATCGCAATCCGTCTCAAGAAGGACCAGCTGTTCCACACAAAATGGCGAACGGCAACGATTTAGTAGATTTGTAAAATAGGGAGGTTGCACGATCCGATGCCTGGCCGCGGACACGCGAGTTTTGTCAGATTTTAATCCAAAATTAATTAATTAAAAAATTAAAAAATTAAAAAATTTTAAAAATTTAAAATATTTGAAAAATTACAAAATTTATATTTCTACACTTTTATCACATTTTACTGAACAGGAAAGAGATTTTAAATAAAACACAGGTTCAGACTATACAAAACGGTGCACTGAACCAGGAGAGTGACGGACATTACGACCGATAAAGCACAAGAAAAAAGCGAGAATTTCACACTGCCTGGTCCATTTCACCTTCCTTTATTTATACCAAAAAAATAGACATAACGGGATTTTAACGGTCATAATAGGATTAGTCTTGGGGGGGAGATAAATCTCGAGATGGTGCAGTAGCGGAGAGTGATGGACCACTTGCATCCGCACGGAAAAGAGTTGCAGGCGCGTGTAATACCGTGCCGCTGTAGTGCTTAGACGGCGCGTTTGGCTCGTCTATCTAAGATTGCTCTCGTTTGGAGAGACGTACATATGTATAAATTATATCATTTTGGGCGCCTGACACATCCGCATATGAATTTAATTATGACTAATGTGTCCGGATGTGTCAGCGACCGTAATTCGCCTCAAAAGGGTCGAATCTTATCTCTCGACATATCTCCCTCAAAACCAATCCGATTGTTTATTTTTTAGTGAATCCTGACAGGAAATGACATGCCGAATCCAACGGTATACGACATGCCAGGTTTTGTGCATTTTTTAAAAAATTCATCTCGCGAATTTTTTCGTATTACGGCCCGGACGCCCTTCACGGGACGCCGGCGTGTGGTCCATAAACCCAGCTTCACCGTATTGGATGCCGCGTGAGGGGTGCGCACGCTGTTTCGGGCTCCCTTTCAGACGGCTACCTGCCAATCTATTGCGCAGTTAGAAAAAGAAATGTAAAAAATGTATATATTTAATGTTATTTGTAATCCGCGAGATCGTCGTCATCTTCCAACAATGAGATGCGCGTCTCGCGGGTTGTCTATATGCACAATCCCTGTTATCTCCCGTCAGTATTCAGAATTAATAAGACCGCCAAAACCCAGTCAGTTTATTTTTCAAAAACACAAAATACAAACATAAGAAATACTTAAATCTAACAAAGACATACATAAAATTATGGGCATAAAGATAATAAATAATACAGAAAATCATACAGTTTCGTTGAGGCCTCAAACGATATAGGATTATACATGGTTACAGCACAAAATTATCAAGACATAAAGCAGATTAGGTATACAATATTGACAAAAAGGCAGAGATAAAATATGGAATGACATCTTACACAAATTCCAGACAGTGTACACATATATAGTAATAACCAGGGCATTCAGTAGTTTATAAAAATATTTTCCTATCAAAATGTTCACCTATATAATATTTAATTCAATCTAAAAAATGTCAAAAAGGTCTCATATTGTGGCGTAAATTATCGCATAGCGGGAGATCCTCCGCGTGCTCGCAGTCCAAAATAGTGATAGCTTGGGCCCGCCGCCGTCAGGGTCGCATAATCGCCTCGGCGCCTTGGTGTCGGCGAAGCCGCGGGTTTGCTACCTGTAGTACCTTCATTGACATTATTTTGTGCTCTCTGTCTGGAATTTCGCAGGCATAATTTTTTAAGTATCGCGGGACCATATCCCATGCGAAACAACTGTCAAGATACAGAAATGGCAATTTTGCTTAGTTCAGAATATGGATGATTATAATTTTATTTGACTTTTATTAATGCGAATTAATTTTAAATATTCGATATAAGTTACTTTCATGAAAGTCTTACGTTTTGAAAAGATAATTCAGATTTTTTTTATTTTTATATTCTCTTTATACTTAACCATATTTTCACGGGTGTACGACTATATAGTAATTAATAACAACTCTTGTATGACCGCGCAACAAGTGTTGAGCGCTGATTGCTTGTCACATTCTAAATATCTAAAGTCGTCTTTCCAGTAAGTTACGGACAGACAACGAAATTATTATTATTATTTTGTCTTTATTCTACTTTTTAAGTATAACTTCTAACGCGCATACAAAAGTACACGCATAATTTTTTTAAATAGTTTGTATTTGAATTATTTAACATTGATATTAAACAAAATGTTATAAAACAATAAAAAATATAGTTTAAATTCACACAATAACATGTTACATGTAATGGAGATCTTAAAAAAATGTTTTTCTTAAAAATCAGAAAAATAGCATAAAAAAGCAAATTTTGAGTGAAATTTCAGAATGAAACAATATCCATTCAATTACGGCCGGCTTTGTGACATCTCTAATATAAGGATCGAATAATTATCGTAGAGAAAAATTTCGCCAAACTTGCAAAACTTACGTTCATGTAGAAAGGGTTACGTATGTAGCACTACGCAGTTAAAAGGACAGGCGTTAAAGTTTGCACATTTCTATTTCGTTTTATAGTATTGTATATTTCTCGATATAGTTTTTGTGCTTAAATAATACATGTTTGAGCGAAACTAGCGCCTTTTTTAGCAGGAAGTGATTAAACTAATTCCAATATTGAAGGTATAACAGCCTCTTAAGCAAACGAAACTGTCGGAAGTGAAGCATACTTCTTATACATACTTAAATCGTATTCTCTATTTCTCTTACACTCATATTTTTATGTTGCCATAGCAGAATCAAGGTATCGTGAAATAGTCACATGTAGAAATGTTCAAAAAACTTCCTAAATTTGATTAATCAGTTGGTGAGGAAAAACTTTGAATTTTCACATGCTGAGCTTATTATACAATATATTTACTGATGTTTTTTTTTATTTCGCTAGATTTTGACGAATAAATAGCAGTTTTCATTATTAAAATTAAACATCAATCACAGAAACAGTTAATCTCATCATTACTCTTCCCTACAGGATTTGTGCGCTGCATGCGGTGCTCACGAAATCCGAAGTCTCATTACAACCTATTCTATCCTTTCCTAACACCAAGCAAAATACAGTCGAACTCGGGTATAGGAGATCTCGGCTTTAATGAGCAAAACTGTGATTTGATTTTGATTTGCGCATATTCCCATACAATCGTTCTCGGTTATAAGGAGTGCGATTCCCGGATATACGGAGCAAATTTTAGAAACTCTGCATACATATTTACTTGGGTTACAGAAAAAAAACAAATATGTACGTACCTTCTCATAACAATGAACTTTGCTTTTAAAGCGGCTCCCACTCAATTAGGGTTCTTTATATGATCTGCGCACAGTGCGGTTGGGGATGTTTTATGACTTTTATTAGTATCATATAGATGGTCAAAGGCCTGTGAGCGCTCTGAGCTGTCATTCCTGTCAGCGCAGGTATAAAAACACTAGCAAATGGTGAGCAAATGTTAACATTTACACAAATGACTTTGTGTCAAATTTCATAATTTTGTCTGAAATTTTTTTCGTATTTAGAATTAGCCATTTTTTCAAATTATAGGAATTGTATGAAAATTCGTTTGAGGGGGATAAAATATGATTAAATTTTTCGAATTATACCGAATTTCGAATTATAGTGGTTTGTATTAACGAGCTTTTACTGTACGTACCTTCTCATAACAATGAACTTTGCTTTTAAAGCAGCTTGCACTCAATTAGGGTTTATTTTATGAAGTACACAAACTTGTGTGTCGAAAAATGTCACATATGCAAGCAAACAATAGTTCATCGGCACTTCTTATCAAAGGAATGCCGAAGTGAAGGTCGAGAATATTGGTCATATAACTAGATTATTGGGGGTTTCAAAAATGTTTGAGGTGACAGTTTATTTTATGCGATTTACTGTACATATTAGCATTTAAAAGCCTTATCAGCGCAATCACTTAAACGTGAATTATTCTATCGGAAACATGTCCACCAACAAACGAAAGTGTCAGTTCGCAAAAAAGTCGAAATTATTCATGAAATAGAACGCGGTGCCAAAAATTCCAAAGTCTGTAAAAGGTTTTCACTATCGTCTTCTACAGTTTCATCACTCTGGAAAAAAAAGGATGTTTATTTGGCTGCTCTTGAAAATAACATCACAAAATCAAAATAAATTTGAAAGTGAAATTTATTTATCCCGGATATAAGGAGTCCGACTATAAGGAGCAAATTTAGTCGGTCCCGGCGCGCTCGTTATAACCGAGTTTGACTGTAATTGACAATGACAACTACTAATTATACACCAAAGAAACAACAGGTTTTACCTCATTTAAAAAATAATAATATTAATAACAACACAATATTAAAGGAGTTTATATTAAAAGCTTAAACTCATGTTTTCTAGTAGCATTGAGTTAATATTCCCATGTGACCTGCTGTATTAAATTTGTCTGCGCATTTGTCGGTTATATCTTTGAATCTGAACTGTGTGCGTACTTCCATCTTTTTTCATTATTCTTTTTTTTTAATGCATTTTTATTTTGTCAACAGATGGCGTGCATTTGATAGCCATGTGCGAATCCAGCCTCAAGCGACTCACGGAACCTTCCACATCATCCGAGGGCCGACTCGCCTCACTGAGAGAGATCGCCGCCAAAGCTGCTCTGTGCCGCTAGTGACACAAATAATTGTATGATCAGTTTGATGAAAAAAGATATGTCAAAAATAAGGCTTGCAGATATAGTGATGTGCACATGTTTATGAAAATTGCAGTGTATCCTGACATTTTATAAATTGTGATACAAAGCTCATTATAATTGAACACCAATCACAGTTGTATAGACATACCACTATAACTTGGCGTGCGAGGGAGGGCGTCCCTATCGCCTAACAGAAGTTGTCAGGGTGTAAATTTATTATACAATACATAGTGTACAGAATGTCCGGTGACCAGTGTCGTATTAAATACAGAAATTTGGTCGGGCAGCACTAAAGAAACCGTGCAGTAATGGCGGCCGTTCTATCTGTCAAACTGTTAGACGGTAATATCAGTCCATTATTCGCTTTTTCAGCTTCGCAAAACTTTAAAACTTCATTGGCAATTGTTCTTGCACCATCCCGGACTGTTTAGGATGTTTTGTACATAATAATTCATTGTATATTGGTAATCAAGATGTCACAGCTCCCGACCAAACACGAAATTGAACTAAATGACAGGGCGAGGGGTTACCGCCGGGTGCGGGCGGAGCGGGTTTTAGTTCAAAATTCGCCGCACGCCAAGTTACGTTGGGCAAGCAATATGTCATCACTATTGATTTCCGCTGTAATTGCTGAATATAACGCTTATTACTGGTAGTTATTTTAAGTATAATTTATTCATCATCAATCTAGGCTCTACAAACCCTGGTGGATCTTGGCCTCTTCAAGAGTCTTCCTCCATTCATCTCGGATTTGTGCCAGCTCACTCCAGTTCAGAAGCTCCAAGGCATACATGTCTTTGAGGATGTTGTCGCTCCATCTTAATTTTGGACTTCCTAAACTCCTACGCCCTATCGGTCTTGAGTTCAGCAGGGACTTTAGTGCTTGATGCTCGGTCATTCTTCACATGACTCAGCCATTGAAGTCTATTTATTATGTATTAGTATATTACTAATACATAATAAATAGTTTAGCTTATTAGCTAAAATATTACTGTGACTGTAATTGTGTGTTTGGTATTCAATTGTGACGATGATTGCTAACTAAGATTTAAGTGTTGGAGTCTAGTTTACCAATGATTGCTCGGTAATTTGGGAATAATCAGTTACCAATCATTGTTAAGATCGAAAATAAATTTCACAATCACAAATAAATCACTAATGTATACCCAACATACTAACATAATGTTTAAACATGTGGATCCATTTATGTATAGATTTTTATTCATATTTCTTTACAAAACTCCAGTACAGCATTTTTATTTATATTATAATAAATATTTTTAAGTGTTTATGATGATATTCATGACATATTAGATTTTTTTTAAAATATGTTGCAAGTAGGTAAATTGTGTAATTTAAATCGAAGTCACCTGTTTTATCTGTTTCTTTATTAAACAGTGGTAGTTTTTTTTAGTTATTTTTAGTACTAGTCAGCAGAATCAAATAAATATGTTTTTATTATTTGTTATTTTTATTTATTTACTATCGGGCTTCGCACATGATTTGAATTCTCATACATTATTTTATATACATATACATATACATACATACATACAGTATATTAATTTCATATTCCCTTATATTTCACTAATACACTGAAAACAAAATATCCTTGCAACAAAGAAAAAACTGAAACCAATCCCCAGAATAAGATCCTACTAGAGTTCACTGTTTGAGAAAGCGAAAGAAAAAAGGTAAGCAACGAAATACATGATCAGGGTAGTGACTCAATTACGTAATTTTTTTATCGATTTAGCAACATATTGGGCTACATTCAAAATAAATCTTGCATGCAGGTTTTACCGAGGCATCAAGTAATAATTGACCTGATCCTGTGATAGCACAACCAAGTGCCATAACCGTTCTTCTGACATTTTATTTATTTTTGGTTTATAAAAACATCTGTGCTGGGACTTGGATAGATAATGATTAAATTTAAATTTCAGTTCATGGAAGTTTGGTGTTAAAATTCAGGTCTGAGTTTTTATTTTATTTTTTTATATTGAAATTCTTTATTGAAAATAAAAATATTACATACATTTTACATTGAATATATATTTTTTTTAATACATGTTTAACTGTCCCCGGTAAAGTAAAACTTGTGTTTGAGGACAGGAGTATGATACATAGGAGCATGAATGAATGAGTATGTATAAGTTAATAATGGAAAGTGTAGAGAAATACAAACATCATAAGATAAATATTAGTGACTCAAGTATACTAATTATTTCGGAGTATCATTATTTTTTATAATTCTAACTACATATTTTTTGTTGTAATTATGTATGTATTTATTTTATGTGTTTCTTGAATTTGGTATAGTGTTCTTCAGTTCTAATATTCATTGGTAAGTTATTGAAATATTTGACACCTAGATAAGTGTAATGGTGTTGTGTGACTTTTTTGTTATATTTAGGAATGTTTAAGCATCCTATTATTTGCGCTCTTTGGCTATGACTAAGAGTATTATGAGTTTGTGGTGTATTTATATTTTGTTGAGTGAATGTTTCTTTGTATATTTGTAAAATTGAGGTGTTTTTGTATAATCTGTCTAACTATATTATTTATTGAATTGGCGTTAACTTTGTGGAATGACATTATAATTATATATAAATAAATAGATTACTTGTCTAAGACCACTAATGAGTTTAAGATGATTACACAACTAGTTTCGACAACTACCGATGTTGTCATCAACGGGTGATAATTTAAACTCTTTAACAACAAGTAATCTATTTATTTATATATAATCTGTGTAACGTTGGAACATTGATTTCTTTAAAAAGTAAATCTGTAGGGAAGGTTCTATGTTTTTTTAATATTACTTTGATAATTAATTTCTGAGTTGCTTTAAGAGTCTGAAAGTTACTTTTATAAGAGACCCCCCAACCTATTATTCCGTATTGTAATATAGATTGTACAAAAGCATAATATAGTCCGTCTAACTTATCTGAAGAATGGCCAAATTTGGAACTAACGACGCCATATTGGATTATCTACAGCTGACAGACCTTTGACAGACTTTGTTTACAGAGGGGTTCACGACTGTTTCGATAGTTTTTTAAGAAAATTTTAGATTGTCACCATGTCAAAACCCATTAAAAGCGGTGTTCGGGAAATAATCTTGAAAATGCACACGTTTTTTGAAGAGGAACAACGTCTAAAAGCCCCAATTATGCCGTTTGATTTTGTTCATAGACTTATTGCCGCCACTTCAGGTTAGTGCTGCCATGCAGTTATAATGATTTTTCCATACTAAGTTTTTTATTTTACTATTATACAATTTCTTCAGGTATTTCTGAATCGGCAATTTACAAAATAGTTAAAGAAGGTAAAGTGGCCGTGGAAATGGGCATTAAAATATCTACACCGGAAAAAAAGAACAAGGATAAGTGGAAAAATTGAATTAGAAGCCGTAAGATGAGAAAAGTTTTAGAACATATTTTATTCGATAATTTTGTACATAGAATTTTTATTATTTATACTTTTTATTACATAATTCATTTACGAGTTCATTTGTATTAATATCTTTTTTCAAAAATAAACTTTTTTATTTATGCACATTAAAGACTGTTGATGTACCGGAATATGACGCGAACCAGGTTATTAATTTTGTCCTAGGGCAATACCGAAATCAAAGCGCCCATGTTTCGAAGATCACGCGCCATGTGGTCACAGCCCCGGCATGTTCGATCTTTTGTTCGAGGACGAAATATGTGACCTATTGTTCGAAAAAATAACATTGCGACGGACGATCGTCTTAGGATAGCCCGCCATAAAACATATGAAACAATGAATTAGAAAGTTAGGGTTGCCGAAGACATTAATAGTGCACGGCCTTTTGTTAGGATGGGCAATACGTTCGCAACCTTTTGTTCTTAAGTAACATCTTGGAAGGGTAAAAACGGTAAACCTTTTCTTGCAGCGGGACGTATATCTCTAACCCCGATTAAACAATAGAAAGAACATCTTGGCCAAATGCGAACACATGGGACAACGGTTTAGAAAGCTGCGTTTGTTAGAGAAGTCGCCATTGTTTTGGGAAAGACATTTTTTAGAAAAACAAGATAATAATTCCGAAAGTCGTCGCAGTAAACTTACTATTGTCCTCGACAGACAATAGAGATGTTTTAGAAAGCGCTGACATACCGATCCACCACATGGCGACAGTATCAATTTGACATTGCAATTTGAAATAATAACGAGATCATCCCGAATTAATCTAACTTGTAGCAAATAATAGAAAATGTATTGATCGTAACAAAAGGAAAAAAACTGGATTGTATTATTGCCGACGATGTTTGATATTGATGTAATATATAATATATAACGTAATAGAATATTATCTCGTGAAAAGATGTAACACGGTTGAAGAGATATAAGATTCCGACTTTTTAGTTTTTTTGAAATCTGTCTGCAGAATGAATTTTAGCACACGGGGTTGAAACAAAATAGTTTAATTAATTGCAAATAAGTAAATGCCGTGTTGGAATAAACATTAATATTACTTTAGATCGAGGCTTTCATGTCTTATGTTTTCATATATTACATACACCTAGTTGAATAATGTTAATTTGTGAGTGTTAATTATTTTTAAGAATAATGTTAATTTGTCATTAGTTATTCAAGCTCCCAATATTGTGTTTTTTTTTTATACAAATTGTAGGTTGTAGGTATATAACCTATCTGTAAACATGCAATTATTGTTTCGATTACTCGTTTAAGCAATATAATTTGTCGGTCTATTTTTAAAATAGTTGTTTTAATCTAGTAATAATAAAGCTCAAAATAATTCTTGTTTGGAAAATTTTCAATTGTCTGCCTGGTGGAATGTGGCTTATATAATTTTTTAGTGTTCTCTATTTTTATTCTTTTCTTATATTCTTATACCAGGGGTGGAAGAAAGCTGATTTGATAAGATAATGATTAGTATAATGAAAGTCCTAAAAAAAACGTTTTGCATTCAATCCAGCCTACATATTGAAGTAAGAATTTTCATTATTTAGGTGTAAATAATGTTACATTAATTAATTTACGCCAAGTCTTCTTGATTGTTCTTCTAGTAATAAGGTTTAACATAATTTCTTAAAAAAAAAAGTGTCTATCGAATTTGATTATGTTAGTATATGTAAGCATTCCTTTCGGGAAAGTGGCGTTGACGCAAATTCATGTACTTTGTAATCCCAAAAGAAATTACAAAGATGTATACAGAACATTAACATTAGGGGACCCGCTTGAAGCATGTATCCCATGTAAATAAGTTTTTATGTTAATTGATTCACTAAGAAATGCCACGATGTCTGTATAATTTTAGCCCTTTGTTTTGTATCTCTATGTCACATATTGACAATTATGTTTGGTCCAACTAAGAAGTACGATAGCTTGTTTTATTTAAGCTAAAATTAAAAATAAAACTAAGTATCAAGTACATGTTGTCATTGTTAAAGAAAAAAAATTAAAAAGAAAAAGAAAGGAAGAGAATATGCGGAGTGGTAAATTTTAAATGTAAATGATAAGGATTGACCTGTAATGATGTAATGTATAAATAACGTTAAATCAATGTTAATGATAAGGATTGACCTATAACGATGTAATGAATAAATAATGTTAAATATTGAGAGGCCTACTGTAAGAATCAAACCGACGACTTGATAATAAGATTAATGTTGTAATGCATACTTAAGGAATTTTACTATGATCTAATGAAACCCTACGTTCAATCCCATGTAATTAGTCAATAATGGTAGAAATAACTGGTCGATAAAAATATGTCTATCTGGCGTGTCGATTTAATTAAGTATGTATATGTAAGCAGTTTTATTTTTGGGTAATAAGTGTTGATGCGAATTTGTGTTTTCAATTTTCCGCCTTTGCCAATTTGTACTGTAATATTTTCCTTAAGTTTAATTCATTTTGCAATGTGTTTTGGTGACGGGATAGGGATATGAACAGTGAACAAAGCGTTCGTGAAATAACAAAGTGTTTAGGCCTACATACCAGAAAAGCATCGAGATTAGCCGCAAACTGGGAGAACAATAGGGGGCGGAACGGAGGCAACATTGGGTTCAGTAACCAATAGCGTCAATCGGGACCTAGGAGGGATCGTGAGAGACGAATGGACGATGGAGGCGGGCATCAAAGGAGCCAATCGGCGGAAGACCAGCTGGAGGCTTCCCCTCGAGCCCCCGCGACCACACCCTGGGTCGCCGGAGAGAGAATATAAGGCGAAACCAGCCGCCAAGTTAGCAGTCGAGTTGAGGAGTTGAAGTTGAAGTTGAGTTAGGAGTTGAAGTTGGAGTTAGGAGTTGAAGTTAGAAGCTGAAGGTGGAGAGACCAGGAACTCTAGCCTGACCCGTAAAATCGGTCCGGCCGAATACCCTGGTAACTCTCGAAGAAAGTAAGTCCGAACGGTAGCGACCACCGAATCGGCATCGCGACGCCAGAAACGCCGTATCAGAAACCGCGACGCACAGTGTACCATCGCGACGCCCAGTGACAAAAGAAGCGACGTCTCGCTACCGACCGCCACGACGCCGACGTCAGAAGCCGCCGACGTAGCCTGCACAGTCAGAGGACGACGCCGACGCCAGAAGCCGCCGCCCACCACGAAGCAGCACGAAGAAGACACCTGCCGAACTCTCCGAAACAGGTTACCCCGATCTAAAGACTTTTTCTCCGCCCACCTGTTTCTACCGAAGTGTTAATTTAATCTCGTCACCGTTCATTCTAGCAGTAAGATCAGATTTTTTGTGTGTTTTGTCTTTTTTCTTTCTTTGTTTATAATTTTGTCCTCTCCCTCTAAACTAGGGTTCATGTAATTTTTAAATTAGTAACCACTTTGCTGCGTCGTATGTAAGTTAAGATTAATGTTTCATGTAAATTAATTTGCTACAGTGCCCAATATAGAGACTTGTAAAATTGTTTCGATTTCATTATTTTTCTATCCCTTCACCCGCCTCGAGATATCAGTGTCCTAGTCAGTCACCTGACGTTTTGATTATACCTAGGGGAGGGCGTAACCGCCGGCATACCTAGATCCGAGATCTCCCGGCCGGTTTACTACACCGTGATTTTATATCACCTCTGGCACCTCATACCTTACCCCCCCCGACTCCGGTATATCAAGTGGCCCCACGGTCGGCAGGGCGCCGACATGGACCCGCCGGAGTGAAGTGAGAAAAGAGCGAGGAGGGCTGCATAGGAAAACGCACACATACACACACGCACGCACGCAAGTAATAACCGGAAGGGAGATGAGTGACACCGGAAGCCAGAAGGCTGGAGATTTTTTTCCGTTTTCTCTGTTCCCCAATATAGTTTGATAACCCCTAGGTCAGGAGTCAGTCCGAGATTTTTTTTTTGTTTTTGTCGCCTTGGCTCTTCGCGCGGAACGATAGGTTAGGGCGCTGGGCTAATGCTGAAGAGGGAGTGCTAGCGACCACCAAACGCACATCAGGTGGCCTAATAATAACCGGTTCGCGTCAACTCGGGGGGGTGCGTGTTGATGTACCGGAATATGACGCGAACCAGGTTATTAATTTTGTCCTAGGGCAATACCGAAATCAAAGCGCCCATGTTTCGAAGATCACGCGCCATGTGGTCACAGCCCCGGCATGTTCGATCTTTTGTTCGAGGACGAAATATGTGACCTATTGTTCGAAAAAATAACATTGCGACGGACGATCGTCTTAGGGTAGCCCGCCATAAAACATATGAAACAATGAATTAGAAAGTTAGGGTTGCCGAAGACATTAAAAGTGCACGGCCTTTTGTTAGGATGGACAATACGTTCGCAACCTTTTGTTCTTAAGTAACATCTTGGAAGGGTAAAAACGGTAAACCTTTTCTTGCAGCGGGACGTATATCTCTAACCCCGATTAAACAATAGAAAGAACATCTTGGCCAAATGCGAACACATGGGACAACGGTTTAGAAAGCTGCGTTTGTTAGAGAAGTCGCCATTGTTTTGGGAAAGACATTTTTTTAGAAAAACAAGATAATAATTCCGAAAGTCGTCGCAGTAAACTTACTATTGTCCTCGACAGACAATAGAGATGTTTTAGAAAGCGCTGACATACCGATCCACCACATGGCGACAGTATCAATTTGACATTGCAATTTGAAATAATAACAAGATCATCCCGAATTAATCTAACTTGTAGCAAATAATAGAAAATGTATTGATCGTAACAAAAGGAAAAAAACTGGATTGTATTATTGCCGACGATGTTTGATATTGATGTAATATATAATATATAACGTAATAGAATATTATCTCGTGAAAAGATGTAACACGGTTGAAGAGATATAAGATTCCGACTTTTTAGTTTTTTGAAATCTGTCTGCAGAATGAATTTTAGCACACGGGGTTGAAACAAAATAGTTTAATTAATTGCAAATAAGTAAATGCCGTGTTGGAATAAACATTAATTTTACTT
>JADDOH010015006.1:0-48635 GCA_016648135.1 Agrypnia vestita
GTAGGTGAGTGTAGGTATAAGTGATCAGATTCACGGGAAATGAAATATTAATAAAAGGCGGTGGATACTATGACTTACAATTTAATATAAATCCAACAAAAGGAACATAGTGGCTAGCGGGCACCGCCCAGCATCCTCAGCAACTCAGATGCCATTGCCAGGTTTAAATTAAGGCCGGCATGGGGACCTGGCGATTTGCCGGTATACTCGTATGGAGAATATAGAGCTCCCAACAAAATAACATCATACAATAATGGTATTAAATCTCGGCATAAGGTTCTGGAATCTGGCAGTAGCGCCACATATTAGCAGTCTAATATTAAATCATCTTCATAAGAATAAATAATCCAACAAAAATAATTGTCCCGGCATAAAGCCCTGAAATCTGACAGAAGTGCCACATATTAGTAGTCTAATATTAAATCATCTCCATAAGGATAAATAATTAAACAAAAATAAATAAAAAAAACAAAAATAAAAAAACAAAAATTCCGCCGATTGGCCATTCCCCATTAAACATCTGAGCGGAACAATATTTCACAATTAATTAAAAGATTATCAGTTCTGAGGCACCATCGACGAACACGAAGACACAGAAGCGAGAGTGGTACCACCCGGACGCGACATCTTCCATAACGCAACCACGAGCTCCATCGGGGTATGACCAGGATTAATGTTAATGTGTCCACTTCGACTGCGTTGCAGGAGAATATCCGACGCGCGGATCAGCATCGGACGGTGACCTCGACCGCCCAGTATCCACAGCCTTTACGAGGATGAGGCATCCAATGGGGGCCCGTCGTCACCAGACGACATCAACACGGCAAGCAGAGGGTCCGGAGCCTCGACCCATTGCCACCTCTGACAAACGCCTGATCGATCGCCATCGATCGATAGCGAGACTAAAGCGCACCAAACGGGCAGGCTAACGGGAGGTTTCCGCAGTCCATCGAAATCTTAGACGTCGGTATCGGGCTCCGAGGGAGATACTATATTAGAATACGAGCACCAACACAATACACGGGAGATGAGGATAAATTTCTGCGTATTACTTACCAGAACGCATGATCTCGGGACGCGATCTGGGCCCGATAAAATTATTTAATCGCGGTCGAGCCGCGAACGCGCCGTCAGACTCCTCTCAATGGCGCTGGCGGATATTCAAGTGAAAAAAGGTTAGGCAACTTAGCGGGCAATATTACCACGCGCGCCACTCGCGTGATAAGAATAATACTATTTAAGCGGGTAGGTACCCGTAATATCGCATCACCCGCCTTCTCCCGCGAAAAAATAGAACTTTCCACCATAAGGGCTGGTCCCGCGACATCCCGAAAGTATTATTTTTTTTAATTCATCAAAACAGCAATATATCCGCACCTCCCCTGCGTATAACAACGTATCAGGGTATAGCTGGCCACAATTCCGGTCAGCATAACAATGACAAAATTCAAAGATAATGCCTTGCTGACACAAGAAGGCAAGGTTTACATGACACCAAACGGGTATCGCAAAATATGAGGATAATGAAAGACAAAATATATATATTCAAATATATATACAGCTCGAAAGAATACAACGCAAACTATGTAAATGCATCGCCTATCGTACACGATCACCAGGAGATATTGAGACCGTATATAACAGATTTAGAATCAGCAAACTAATTACTCGAAGACAATTGTCTGATCTGACCTTCTTCTACAAATCTGTCAACGGACAGATAGACTCGCCCGAGATCCTGGAACAATTTGGCATTATCACTGCTAGGCCGGATCTAAGAGTGCGTAGATTGTTAGAAACCACTAAATCTACAAAAAGTTACGTGTACAATGGCCCAAGAAATAGGATTGCCAATCTGGTGAATAGCCACTGTGTTGATATCAACTTCGATGAATCATACGTCTCATTCTCATCAGCGGCAAAAAGATTGTTATCACAGTATTAAAATTACCCTCAACCCTATATGATTATACCATGTTGTTACTATGCTAGTATTGTTTTTTTATATATGTGCAATTTTCCTAATCCATTCATTTAAGTCTATTATTTTTGTAATATCAATGTATATAGCCGATTGGCGTATGAATAAATAAATAAATAAATAAATATTATCATAGTACCTACATTCATTTTGAAATTCAGTCCAATCGGATGAAATTTCCGGCAATAGTCTAGATGCAAATTCTCAAATCCAACTGTTGTACTTGGCAAGGAGTCAAGTCCCGGCCGCCGCCTTGCGTCAGATACCCGCTCAGTCTCTTTGGTTTTTTCCAACATCTAATTTTATTCGTCCCCCGCCCGCTGTGTTGTTCTAACAGGCTATTTTAGCGAGAGAAGCTGGTTGCCGGCCCCCGTGTGTGTTTATTATATTCCTAGTTATGCTCTCTCCAGATATACACAGTCGGGGATTCTGCGCGCGAGAAGTAATGGCTTACCCTACATCTTAATTGTATCGCGAAGTGTATTTTTACGTAAACTTCAAATCTATCCAAAGAAACATACATTTTAGTCATAAATTTTTATAAGGAAGTTATTTCAATGGTGAGCTTATGTGCTGAGCTCCAGTTATACAAGTCAAAATGAAAACATCGATCAAAAAACAATCTAATAATTGATATATAGAGCGGAAGTCTAGGCTCTGGATACTGTTGGCTCAATAACATTATAAATGTCCGAGCGCAAATTCTGAGAAGGATCTTTTATCCGATCAGCATTGACGTATTATAATATAGACATGTTATTCCCATACTAACCGGCTTTCATATGTAGCAAATATTAAATTGAAAGAGACAACAAATCACGGCACACTTATTTCACAAACGCTCTGCGTTTGGTTAGAAAAATCCGGAAATTTGAAGTCACGGTGACTAAAATATCATACTCATTCTTACAATTCTCATTCAGTGTACGATACTCTGTTCCGTTTTCCCCGGGACTTTTTTCGGCGTAGCGTCGCGCCCGATCACAAAGAAGGTCTGTTCAATAAGAAATGCAAGTAAGGCAATTACCTTACTTTTCAGTTGCCAAGATTTCACGCTTGTAACATATCTACAGTTTATTATATCATCGGTCATCGGCACAACTTCGAAGTTAAAGAGCTCTGTGATGAGCCTGATGTTAACCAAGGTCCTGAGACATCGGCATCTGGCTCGGATAGAAGTATCCTCAATCCTCTCCATGTTTGCACCTGACATTCCATAAACGAAAAAAGGAGTAAGAGCATTGTTTGATGGATACCGTAGCTTTGTTGGGTGGACGGCATCCGGAGGCAAGCGTAAGTTCTTGGGTTGGCGTGGTTCGGAGCTGAGAAGTGTCAGATTAGGGTTTTCTTTAGGCAGCCATGGTTCACCCTGTATTTAGTGTGATAATTGATTTTATAACAATGACTTCATTATATTATAATTATAATAATTTCGTTGTCTGTCTAATCGTCCGTCCATCCGTCTGTCTGTCCGTCCGTCCATCTGTCCCTGTAACTTCATGTAAAGTCCGTAAATTCGATGGAATTGTCGGTTGAAAAAACCAAAATAAACGGCCGGAGATGGGGCTTGAACCCCGAGCGAGCGAGCTCGAGCGCGGAGACCCACGGAACTTGCCACCATCGCATGAACGGGATCCTTCAAAATAAGACTACATATATTTAGAGCTTTCTCTCTACTAGATATATATATCTAGAAGAAGAAGTAGAAGCAAAGACGCGAACCATTTGTAGACTTAGTGCTTATAAACATTTTCTCCGCGGCCGCTGGCGTTTTCTGTTTGGTGTAGTGGCAGAGTATCCTGCTCCCATCCGGGGAACTCGGGTTCGATTTCCAGTGCCGGAAATTTATTTATTCATTTTATTTTGATGTCTATTTTATTAATAATATTAATTATTTAATTATGCAGTCGCGTTGGTTTACGCACGCACAATCGCCAGGGTTTAAAACAGTAGGTGCCATTAACTGCCGGGGAAAAAGGTGTTAAAATATTTTGATAAAAGTCATTATTATTTCATGGATGTCGTCTATAAATAAGTTAATATTTTTTAGGAATCGGAATGTAAAGTACCGTTAAACATAAAATGTAATAAAAATTCATTACATAAGTGTGCCACATGTGTGATGCTTTAGTACTCGTGTTCCATGTAACGTCAAGCACCACTTCGATATTTATACAAAAATAAATTACACAATTAGCGAGACTATTAGCACTTGCGACATATACCTACATACATTAATTGACTTAAGGCCATCGTCTTGCAAAGTGAGCAAATTTCACCATTTTTTCTCATACTTTCTCTTCCGTTTTTTATTTTTTTTTTTGTACGGACTTTTGTACGGAAAGATATCGTATTAAAATTTATTCAAGAGGTTCTATATATTTTATTAAAATGACACAAACTTTATTATTTAATCATTTAGTAAATTACTAAACCTACGATGTTTTAAAAATGAAGAAAATTGCTCTATTTTTTGGGCATTTTATGCCCCATTTTATGCCCACAAAAGCCTTGTGGTGTCTTTTTTTTGTTTTTTTTTCTCTCAACAATATGACAAAGTAAACGATTATCCTTTACCTATTAAAATTATTGTAAAATCTGCCAGTTTCTTTCCTGAAAATTTATGTTAATTTTTTCTAATTATACTTTTTTTGTGCGGTTTTATTATTTTTTTTACATAGTTGTCAACTTGAATAAATTAAAAAATAGATATTATTATTTTAAAATGATTACAATTTTTTTTTTTTTTTTAATTTTTCAGATTTTAGCTGAATCAACGTTCTGCGTATTGTGTCTTTACGTTGCGCTTCAATTAAATAGTTAAAATCAGGAATGTCGACAAAGATTTTGATATTTTTTTGTTTTTATTTTTAAATAATAATATCTATTTTTTTAATTATTCAAGTAAAAAAAATTGTCAAATGTGTAAAAAGGGTTGAAAAATAACACAAAAATTACAATATTTTTCAAAACATAAATTGTGAGTAAACAAACTGATAGATTTTGAAATAATTTAAATGAGTTAAGGATAATCGTTTACTTTGTAATATTATTGAAAAAAAAGACATCTCAGCAGGCCCTAAAGTAGATAAATTTTCTTCATTTTTATAACATATTTACTAAATGATTATTAAGTAAGGCTTATAGTTTGTTTCATTTTAATAAGATATTCGTATTTAAAATATACGGAACCCGATGAATATATTTGAATATGATATCTTTTTCATACAAAAATAAAAACACATGAGAAGATGTAAAGAGAAAAAATGGTGAAATTTGCTCACTTTGTAAGACGATAATGTTTCCGCGCGCTGAACTAGAATCGAGTGAGTTAGGATCACCGCACCGGCCGGGTGTCGTGTGTCGTGTGTCATGTAGGGTGGGATAATTTTTCCTTGCACGCGACATCTCTGCTGCTGAGAATAATATCAATCATAATTTAGTACCATTATTGTAAATGTTGATAGTTGTTACAATTGTTGTATATTAAGGCATAGTTGTATATTATTGTCAATAAGTTTGGTGACGTTACGTTTTAAACAAAGAATTTGTCGGACATCCCTTGATATTAGTTTACTATCTTTATTTATTGAAATTAATATTTAATCACCGCTCAACATTGGTAGACGGAATATATGTGTAATTTTTAAACATAGGTGATTTTGATGCTTTCACCATCAAAGATTGGCTGATGGTATGATAATGAAAATTTGGAATATGAAGATTCATTCTAATTCTTCAATAATGTTTTGTTTAGAACTATACAATTTTGAAAATATATTTTTCATTTAAATAATTAATGTTTATTCTGTTTAAATTTTTGACGCCTCTGGTGGATACTAAAATATGTATATGCAGTATAGAATAACATATTTTAATTAATATTACAAATGAAACTTTTTTAATTCCTTCTATTTATAAGAGAAAAAATTAAAGTAGTTATTTTGAATTTCAATCTAGTAACTACTTGTTAAAATATATTTAATTATTAAGAACTACGGCCGCTAACATTGGAAGTGTAACCCATGTATATGATTGCTCTATATATAGAAACGCGAAATTAATCTTATTTTTTAACAGGGAATAGGTTCTTAGGTTGAGGGGAAAAGTTAAATGAAATAAATAACTATGGGTAATTAGCGCTATGAGCTCGCCATTTACGTTAAAATGATTGCATCCTTAAAAAATATATAATGAAAAGTCGTATTGAAGCAAGACGACTCAAATAAAGTCAATAATGAAGAATTTTTTTATCTGGTATATGTAACGAATATTTGCAGCTCTAAATAAAGACCGATTTTTAATAATAATACAATAATTCCATACTAATAACGTAATGAAAAGGAGATTCAGACTTTTTCATAATATTTCACATGCGCAACAGCATTTAAAAGTGGTCATCAGTCCTGAAAATATACAAGAATTATCGGACAATTTATTTTTAAACGGATTACTATTCGAGGAGTTTGCTATTCACTTAAGTGCTTTTCCCGTAAATTGCTTTTACGGTCAATTGATTCCTTCAATACATTTATTTTCCTTAGTGATTCTCTTTTGTTCTACATAATTATGTACATATATTGTAGAAATTGAGCAGGGGTTATTGTAATATCTAGGTTATTTCTCGTAAGTGTACTTCCAAATAATGGAATAGCTTATTATACGTACAAATTTATTATATATATTATATGGTAAATGAGAATGTACGTGTTTATCTATTTTTATTATACAGTCACAAAAGGAGATAAAAATTTGATACTTTACTCAGAGGAATTTCCTTTAATATTTATTTACATTATTAACTCGGCAAGGGACTATTAAGATATTAAGTTATGTTTTCTCCCTATTTCCACCCTCATAATTATACATTTTTTTTTATACAGGATTATTCATTAATTATAGATATTTTTTCAAAAGCCCGGCGAATAGATTTTGGTAGTGTAAAATATAAATGTTTAAGTTTTCCTCCTGTTTTTTATTTTATTTTTACGTATACGCAGTAAAAATGTGTAAAAAAACTTTTAAAATTAGTCACTCAAAATTTATTTTCCTTAATGTAAATTATATGTTAAATTCAAATCGGTACCTACGTTTTATTTACATACCATCATGCATCTTATAAACCTCTAGAATTATTAGCATTGGAATACCTCTGGAATCATATAACAACATCACTGTATTATTATTATAGGGAAAATGCGTACAAGTGAAGATTTTTTTAGGTTATGGACTGTGGTTATTTTATTCAAAATGAAATAGTCGTTTAGATATGATTATATAATCTTTCTTTAGAGTACTCAGAAAAAATAACGCTTCAATAAATTCAATTAAGTATAAACATTTACATGAAAAAATTAAAAAATTGGCATTGGTCCTTTTCAATACACGCGCTCTACTTTTGGTGCTAAGGTGGTGTATATAAATTAGTACAATTTTAAAATAATTAAAAGTGATAAAAAAATTAAAGACTTGAAAATAATAAAATTATTAAAGTTTTGGCTTTTCAAAGTTTCCTACTAGGTACAACAAAGTAAAGAGTCTCGAGTCGATGCTAAAAGTAAGGTAGATTTTAATTCTTGTTACCGAAGTCTTAAAGTTTATAATATTATTGAAGCGCATTAATATGATACTACCAATATATTATAAAGATGCGTATATCTATTAGATGTAAGTTTTTCTGTGAGCGATTTACGTACCTACTTAGTATGTCCTAATTTCTCACAAAAAAATAAACTAAAAATTAAAGTAGCGATGGGAATTGAGCGTTAAACCTGAATTTGTGTAAAAAAATCATTATAATATTTTAAGGGAAATTAAGGTATTCCGAAATGTCATAATATCTAATATATATATATATATTTTGTTAGTAACGCTATTTTATTCAATCATACCGCATCAGGTACTTTAAGGAACTCGAGACACAAGATTCCTTAGAATGTCAAGCGTTGGGGCTATCTATTCTAACCAACAGTTAAATCTAATTGATACGCTAATAAAACTTCCTATTGGCTTCATATCTTTTATTCTAATCTTTCCCAATCCGGAAAACGTTGATATTCTTAGCGAATTTTATATATTTGGTAAATTTGTTTCTTGAATAAAATTGGTATAATTGGTAAACGTACTTATTGGCTCAGAGGTTACAACACTAGAGATCCAGTAGTCACGGGTTTAAGCCTCGTTCGGAAATCAGAAACAGTCGGCTCTTTTTTATAGAACATAAAGGCTTGCGACTTATATTTAAAACTAAATTTTTTAATCATTTAGAAAGACATGTACAAAAATCAAATCATTGAAAAAATATTTTGGCTGCTACCGGGATTCGAACCCAATTATTCCGCATGTCTTTCTAATTAATAAATTTGGTTTTAAAAATTTTCACAGAACTTTGTTTTGAAATATTGCAACTTCACAATAAGAAGGTGTTTTTGAATAGAAGGTTGTGGCTTAGTTTGAAAATAGCAAGAATGATTATCGTTCCTGACGGGATCATGAAAAATAGGGGGTGGTTCCACCGATATACGTCAGGTCAACCCGGTGGCACCGATGTTGCAGATTCTCAAGCGAAAACAAGATCGTATAAAATCTGGCTGAGAATCTAAGAGCGGTCCAAAGGTTGAAGCAGGGTCGTGTAGGTGAGAAGAAAAAGTCACAAGTTGATCTGGAGGCGAGCGCAGGTGAAACAGAACAGTATTCTTTTCGCCTGTGTCACCAAATTTATTTTATCGAATTCAACAGGCGCTTCGGCGACAACCAGTCAGAGGATGGCATTCCGGAAGATCGCTGTCGCCGACCTCTGTCTGTCGGCGAGATCACTACTCACAATTCGAGGCGTAACTCTGCGAGCAGTGGTCCTGTCTTAAAAAATACAATTAATTAGGTTTTATAGCCTTTTTCGTAGTTTTGACATATTATTCTAATATGTATTTTATATTTTTATCAGTTTGTATCAAAAAATGTCCCGCAGAACTATCTATTTCACGATAATTCATCAAAAGTGCCAGGCTCGCCAAGCTCGGTACAATAATTTTGTCTAATTTTGGTCTCTCTGGTGAGCCTGGCTACAATTCATAATATTTTAAAATTAAGAAATAACAAATTATATTAATCATTTTATCAATAAATTGCGTCGAGCGCTCTGGGTATACCCAAAGGGTTTTAATTATTCGTTCCCCTGTGCGCGCTCGCACTCACAATTTTCTATGATTCAAATATAATATCTAATTTAACAAACATTTAGTCATTACTTATCGATAGAATTCACTCAAAAAAGACCCTATCCTAGGCCGCATACACTTCGGTGTCATATTATATAAAAATGTTTGTTTGACTTTTTCAGGGTTTCCGGTTCCCCCTCGGTAGGTTTGTGAAGAGCCTTTTTATCTTTTCTTATCTAGACGCAAAATTTAATCTTGTCCGACACAACCATTAATATAAAATAGCAAGAACTACGAGAATTATTGTGTTAAAAAAAATCTTTGTATGCTGTATAATACATACTTTATATATGACTCTTTTTAATGCAAGTACAATTCAGGGTCAACATACAGATTAAGATTGAAAAATGTTGGGTCATGGGGCTTTCTGCAACAAGGAGGACTTCAATCAAATTCTACATAATAATGGAAATTAAAATTTTGTTTGGATATTTCTTGTTGTTTTTTCATTTTTGAGTCGGGTGTCTTATTTTGTAAACAGTTGACCTTTAGATCTAGATTTTCTCTTTGAACATTTTTAATCGCTACAACGAAATCAAAAAAAGTTTCAATAGACGGCGGAGGGCTTAAAATTTTTAATGGCAGAACTTATTACTTACTAATTATAAAGTTCGTTCGCTTCATTGTTCTAATTGGGAAAAAGTTAAATATGATTTTATCACTAATCAATAATTTGAAGGACACTGTTAAAATTATAAACTTTATTAATTAGAAGAAATTTTTAAAATAATTACACATTTTTTACAAAATAATACAATTATTTTCACAAAACTACCGATTTAATTTTATTGTTTTTTAAGAAAATGTATTTAGTTAAATAAAAGTATAAAAGATCCTGGTTGGACCGGCTTCGCTCGGGACCATAATTCTGTAAGCATAGAATTGTGTTGACGTCTCTTTTTTGCTGGTTTCCGCGCCTGTGATTGGATTGCCTCGCTGGACCGTCTTCACTTTGCCAAAATATTAACAGATATTTTAGCACACAATCCCAACACTCACTACCAGAATTTTCTAAACCTTTATCGAACGTTCACCTTCTCGATTCACCTCTAAGATTGGAAGCTTATAGAATTTTCGAGAATCTTCTAGAACACTCCCCTTCCAGAACTTTTCAGAGCTTTACTGAACATTCTGAAACGTTCTTGACTCACCGGCACACTTCGTCACTTATTTTGGAACCTTATGGAACATTCGGGATTTTTCTAGAACGTTCTCCTTCCAGAACTTTCTATAGCGGATTTTTCCGGAACCTTCTGGACTTACCGACACAGTCGGCGAGCCCATTCTTGAACAATCTTAAGCATTTTCGGCCTTCTCATAACAAAACAATATGCTAGAATGCACGTTTTCGTCTCCCACCCCCACCCACGCTCAGCCACCCCCACCAAACTCGCACATTTTCAATGGGACACCAAGGACTATCCACCACCACAACCACCACGGGGTGGTAGTATCTGGTTGTGAAGAAAACTTGGCGGATAGGGAAATACGGGTTTCTTTATATATATATATATATATATATATACATATGTATGTTATAATGAAGGTTTTCACGGGTGTTAGAAATGTTAGTATTGATTTCTTTGGGGGTAACAAAAAACTAACATCGTCGCTTGTCCAACACACGCTCGAAGAAGGCCACAGCATAGACTTTAATAATACACGAATAATAGCAAACGTCCAAAACGAAACAGTAAGGATATTTAGAGAAGCTCTAGAGATATATAAAAGAATAAATATTATCAACAATAGAGATGATGGTATACGTCTCCCAACGGCATGGAAAAGCATTTTATTCAACAGTAGATTTCTTAGTAAAAATAATATACTAGCGCGCAAAAATCAATTAAATAAAACCACCGACACAATAGAAGCAACATCGAGTACAAAGCGCATCACAAAGAGCCAAACAAACGCCATTAAGGCCAGCAACGGCCGGGAACACCCAATATTTAATACAAAATTCCCGAAAATCATTAAGGCCAATAATGACCACAGTACCCAAATTTAGACTTTAACTTACCAGACCTCACTTGGTAATAAGCTTCCGATACGAACGGACGTGTTCGCACTACCCCTCGTGACGGAAATTTATTAACAAGCAACCTGAAGATGCCTGTTGTGATTCAGGCGAAACGTCGGTTGACGAATGGTCCTTCTGAGGACCAGATTTTGACGCGGGTTACCCCCAAAGAAATCAATACTAACATACATATATATATATATATATATATATTAAGAAATAAATAAATGAAATAAAGAGAAGAAATGAAATGAAGAAAATAAAGACAACGTGATACCAATTTCACTATCCCAGCTATTTAATAAGTCGTCAATATTTGATAGTTATATGTTTCTCTTTGAATTATTAATTCATCCATTTTTTTCCATTTTTATTCGGAGGGTAATCGATTGTTGCGAGAATATCAAACGAAGATTTGACGTCTTCCCTCTAGTCGATTTCTGAATAATGAAAGTATTCTTTGCTAAACTGCAAATAAAGTATATATGTTATTTATATTTTTCATTTATTTATGGAAGCGAGTCCCGTAATATTTATTAATAAATAAATAAATGAAATAAAGAGAAACACACAAATATCAAATAATAAAACTGAAAAATTAAATGCTGGAACCTGGATTCGAACCACGGACCTTTGTCTTACGCGGACAACGTGATACCAATTTCACTATCCCAGCTACTTAATAAGTCGTCAATATTTGATATTCATATATTGATTCATGTCCCAAAATGCAGAACGGATATAATGAATAAGCACACCATAACGCGTAGTGTGCAACTCCTAAATGAACTGAGCGATCATGTCGATGTATTTAATGATAGCACTGAATGCATCAAGCAGCGGATCGTCTCCATTCAGGTATTCCAAGATATAGAGCGATCTGTAATGCAAAAAAAAATATTATCTAAAGCATCATCCTGAGTTGGGACTTAAGCAAAATATAGAGGCAATTTACAAAACGGATCAAACTTGTCCGTTAAGTGGCAGAGAACTCGGTATCAAGACAATGTTAAGGCAGTGTCACTTGTATCTATGTGCCGGTGCTTGTATTAAATTAATTTTAAATTAAGATTAGTGAGTCAAACGCACCCTTTTACTTAATAATCTATGCATAATTAATGCATAAAACATAATTATCTTTTATTGTCATCCATTAAAAATATGATATATCGTAAAAGAGTCGTGCGTTTTAAATATAAAATCGACATAGACATCTCCAGTATTTTATTCTGAAGTACTGTACAATAGCAGTGTTAACATAAAAAAACAAATAAATTTTATCGCTATATACGAAACACTACAAATGAATTTTAAAGGCTTGGCTTAAACCTAAAAATGTGTTTTTAGTAATTGTTTACCTAAATTTTACGTGCTTGATGATCTAGTACTCGAGATACTCGCTTAATGATCTAGTTAGTGGACGGGGGTTCGAGATTTGTTCAAAAAGACAGCCGAGTTTATCATATTTTCATAGCAAAGCAAAGAACTAGTCCTCCTCAGAACAGGAACTCCTAGTGAGGAGAACTAAGAACTATTAAGTGTAGAAAAATTTAAATGCACGTAACGATCCATGGAGAGATCCATGCTTGGCATAAATCTAAGAAATAGAATACGAAGTTATGAAATTAGGCGCAGAACTAGATCATGGATCATGTAGCGAAGCTAAAATGACAACGGGCAGGGCATGATGCTACAAGATGGACTCTCCGTGTTCTTAAGTGGAGACTTTGGGAGAATAAAAGATTCGTCGGAAGATCTCAAAAGAGATGGACCGATGATATAGCCGCTGTGGGGGGATGAAATGACAACGACTAGTAAATACCTAACAAGAAAGGTTGGAGGGTATGGAAGTGGCATAGGCCACTGCTGAATATAGATAATCCAGCAGTGGAGAGATGAAGGCTGACGTACGTACTGGTTTTTACCTATCAATATAATATTTAATTGGACATTTCAGAAGGAAGAAAATGATACAAATTAGCTGCAAGATTTTATTTCATTCCTCAAGCTGTTTTGGAGCGAAATATTAATTTGGCCTGGCAGAATAATAATAAAATTGACAAGGTAAGGGTTGAGTTGGGTCCTAAATATACAGTTTTCAATGAAAATGAAGAGGTTGATTTGGTGCAATATATAAAAGACTCGGAGAAACATCTTTTTGAAATTACTAAATAAGAAAGTTAATATATCAACTCGCTTTTAAAAATTACAAACAGCACTATTTGAATGAGACCAAATTAGGCTAATCAAACCTAAACTAACACACAGTTAGGGTTCCTAAAACAGTAAACATTTGCTGCTCGAGCTGCCGGCTTCAGCAAAGTATCGGTATTTATGATTTGTTGGATACATTTTTTGACAAACATCCCTCAGACGCGAGCAGAGTGTATAACTATGACGAGACAGGTACATCAACAGTATCTACATTTATGTTTATAATATTAGCACAAAAAGGTCGAAAACAGGTTAGAGCGCTTATTTCTGGTGAAAGAGGAAAACCGCCATCAAAAAAGATCACGGTGGATATATTTTTAGGCGCTGTTGTAAACTATATGCTGCCAATAACAGAGTGCCTGTATTGTGGTGGGTTATATGATCGAGTGTCAAATCAAGGCTGGATAGCATGTAAAATATGCCAGAGCTGGCATGTAAAATATGCGCACTGTTCATGTAGACGACGAAAACTGAACCGTAATAGGTGTTAATTAGGACTTTTTAACTTGATTAATTTCAGTATTTTTTATTTTTACTTTTATATGATAATGTTTGCTAGATTAAAGACCGAAATTTGTTTCAATAAACATTTTTAAAGAATTAATAAAAATTAATGTGTTTTAATGACGTCTTCTCTTAAAGGCCCCATCATGCCCCGCCCTCTCTATCCTTGATTATATACTTATATATTTTTTATTACATTATATAGATATATTTTTATTATATTATTTTATTAATGAATATTTTTTAAATGTATAAATTTATAACTGATTTTTCATGAAAACTATCATGTGAAACATATCACTTATGTTAAAATATAACCTTAAAAATAAATGTGATTTAATTTAAAATAAGTAATCGTTTCATAATTGATAAATATTTTAAAACTCCAGAGTAGGTCATTTTTAGGAATGCCAAGGGACTTAGGTAATAACGGTAAGCCCATATCCGGCTCCTCCATGAAGCAGTTTCCGTATAATATCCGAGATGCCATATAACTTGACACCAGGTCAGGATACTGCAATTATAGTGACCGATTATCGGCACAGAGCGGCGGCATTACGATTTTCCTTTGAGCAAATTAATTTAGATAGTGGGTGCTCATACGCTCACCGTTCTGTGAAATAATCAGTGAGTAGCCGCTCGAGCTGTAGCCTCGCGCCGCCCCTGGAAGCTCTGCGCACTAGTGGTGAAGGCGGCCCTTGACATCATTTTCTTTCTTCAGAAATAAAAGAAAAATGAACTTTTGTTTTACTCGTGCAGTGCGTTTTTATTTTTATTTATTTACGGTGAACTTAAATACACGTTGTTACAATCGTCATCAATTTTGAAATCATACAAGAACAAAATAATTTTTGAATGTAGATAAACTTCTAACATAACTGGTACCTAAAAATAATTGTTGAAAAACCAGAAAGTTGTGTTATTATGCTATAAACAAATATTTTCTTTTCTTAATATAAAAATAAATATAATATAGGAACTTAAAAAATAAAATTGACGTGTATACAAAATAAGATGGGAATCAACTACATATCTTAATTTCGCTGGAATTAGGTTGGAAGTACAACACACTGATGACGACTAGCCACTAATTAGGCCCGGACGCCGAGTTTTACACGTCAATCCTACTTTACCGATTCTTTCTGTCATAAAATTATTCGTGAAGATATTATTGTCGTCTACATTTGCACAAATACATTACTGCCGAAAATGCATTGCTCGTTAAACTGTATTTTTTCCATTTTTTAATATACGCGACCACATATATATATATATATATATATATATATATATATATATAAATACTATATATATATAATCTTATATATATATATATAATATATCTTTTTTTTACATATCGACGGTGGAAAAGAAAAAGTTACCAAGCAACATGAAGCCAACATTACAGGAGAGCCGTTTAAAGTTTAATTGTTTTTTTTATTCATAAAAAATCTCCTATTTATTATATTTGCACAATTCCGAGTTATTTTAAAAGGTGTTTAGATACTTTATGTATTGCCATGGAAAGATTCTCGTTTCGCTTGTTATTTAAGAAGTTAGTGTCGCTCAGTAATATTTTAATCAAAATTACAAACAGGAAAAAATCACCAAACGACGAGCAACAGTCACTGTCAGAATAGGAAAAATGTCCTATAGAGATATTTTTTACAGAATTTGTGTGTGGAAAAAAGTCCTAAACACTAGAAGCACGTTTCTATGATCAGGGTAAAGTTGCGTAACGCTTCGTGATTAAATAGTCTCCACTGAGATATTATAACCAAGTTTGAATTACAGTTAAGTCTAGACCTACATTATTGGTCTAAAACTTTATAAATATATTTTATAATATTCGAAATTAATTTTATATAAAAATATTATTTTTATTTTAGATAAAATATTGAGATACTTTCTTATTTCATGTGGTACGTTTCTCTATCATAGTTTTTTGAGATATCGATTTCTTCCTTAACGACAATGAATGATATATAATACATAATTTTTTTCATTAATTCTGCCATCATGTTTTCAATAATATTAAATAATCGAATTGGATGAATTAAAGGTTGTGTTAAAATTCTTATGGCAGAGTCCGATTTTGCCATTCATATACTGTTACTGCAGATAGCAATTGATGCATTTTTTTAGGAGACCAAAAGCGCGCACGTTTAGCTCTTGCTGCAATGCAGTAGCCCTGAAAGCTGCACACGTATTGGGTGCGCGGTGTAAAATTAGCAGTTAGAAGCAATTTGCTCCGGGATATTGTCTGTAATTTGACTCTGACTAAATGACCGCTGTCTTTACCCGTGGGCAGTGGCAACCCTATTCGGACGAGGTGCTAAATATATATTTTTTAATATTTGTATAGTAGCGTACAGGGTGGGTGCAAAATTCAGTAATCCATTTTCTTCAGTATTGATACATTTTGTTGAATAAGTAAATATTCACATAATATCATGTATTGCTTTTTTAATAATAAGAGTTTTGATAGTATTAAGATGTATTTCCACACTCAAGAAAATCGCGTATAAAATAAATTACTAAGGCGAGAGGCGGGCCTAAATATTTTGCAAATAAACTACTAATAGATAGAAAAATCGACATACAACCGTAGGAATTTCCATAGGAACGTAGCCTATCGTATGGTTTTTATATTGTGTGACAAAGAGGTGAAAGAATTCATGCGGAGAGTAGATACGAATGGGCGTTTCTTCATTGGCCGACACGGCCCGGAACCGGCAATGTAATTCTCTCTAAACTAGATATTTTCTCATTCAGTTTAGAGAAATTTACTTGCCGGTGCCGGGCCGTGTCAGGCCGTGTCGGCCAATGAAGAAACGCCTAATGATCGATATAATAATAAATTGAGACAGATTTGGGTTTTTTTCTAAGCTGAACGTAGCCGATCTTTAGAATTAAAATTAAATCACATTAATTCAACATGTATGCATTATCGAATCTATATTTATATCGATTAATAAAATCGTGAATATCTCTATGAATGTATCGAGAATTCAATCGAAGGCGTATAACGGAGGACGATACAAGACATCGGTATCATTAAAAAGATTTTATTTAGAAAACTATTGAATAAGATATTTTTGGTCATACGATACCAATGTACGAGTTCAGATTCCGCATACCCAGAACATTCTAGAAATAGAAGCGGGACAGCGGCTATGGCGCACTCTATATTCGGCTCTCGACAGCTCCGGGCGGCTGCGACGAAGGGAAGGACGCAGGGGGGTGAGGCTGAGCGACGGAGATATAAGATAAGACACGTTCCCTCTCCCTCCGACCTTGCGACCGGTTTCCTCCGAAGCCAGATATAGATCACCATCCAGCGTTAGTGTTTAGCACTTGTCGACTATTAATACGAGCCGAGAGGAAACTCTATACACGGCGGAGGTGTGTGCGCATGTGTGATATATCTCCGGTAATTTTGACAGGAATATTTGCAGATAACAGCCGTGTTTCCGATGTGAAGTGCCGGGCGCTCGACACTGCAGAGCTTCGATTATCCATCAGAAACACATCTCCGCAGCCGATAACATCTTTCTGCGGGGGCGCCTATGAGCGTTATTTAAATAAATCTGTCTCAATACGAAATGCTTGACCAAAGTCATCGCAATAAGGTTTTTAGCGATCCAAAAAACGAGGTTTCTTCAGCAATATTAGAAAATTGTACACAAAACAAAGACTATTGATTTCTCTTTTCCAACAAATATTTTCTCATAATGTTTGATCCGGAATTGTTCCTTAGAAACAAATTACAACCACCAACACGGTCGGGAAAAAGGTTTTCCCTTAACAAAAGGTGTCTTATATCTAAAACATTGTCACATTATTCCCCGTTGGCCGCAGTGATCGGTTAGCCCGAGGCTTGCGGAGTTTTACGCCAGAAATGATTAATTTCCCGGAGGTTGGTTAAACGGGCGAGGGGTTGATCGGAAGGCGGGGACGACTTTGAGGGTAACAGATACTGTTCGTGTTTTAAATATTCGTGCTCTGAATACCGTAGACGCTAAAAGGCTCGGCGATCAGCGCGGCCAGTTGCCCCCCCCGATTTATTTTAATATATAATTTCAGTGGCATAAATATACCTTTTTCGAGTGGGCGTTTAAAAGCAATCATTATATTATCCAGTTTTGCGGTGTATTATTTTGGTTCTGAACTAAATTATATACTTCTTCAAAAAAAGCAAAATAATCCTTGATATTATTAATATAATATTAATAAAAATGAAGTTTGTTGTCACCGCTTTTGTATTGAAAAATATAAATTTTAAATAAATTTGAAAGTTATTTGAATTTGTATGGAAAATTATATAAATTTATGTAATATATTTTGTTTTTGAGAACGTTTATAAAAAATATTTAATGGTAAAATTATTTCTCTAAATTTCTCCTGATTTACTCGTCAGCACGACACGAACAATTTTTTTTTGTTTTCCATAAGGAATACTGTCAACCCTATTTTGGTTCGCCATTAGTTAAAGCGAATGACTCCTAGCAGGGTTTATCACCTTTCCAGGCAATGTTATTTATCATTCAGCGTGTCTGTCAATTGAGGACGCTCTCTCAAATCTATTTTGCAATTTTTCTTTCCCTTTGCCAAATCAGTACAATGTTTGTATTTTAATTTTATTTTCCGATTTGCTACGTTTTCAAAAAAAGGACAAAATTATACCAGTGTCAAATATAACACTAGCTATTCGTACCCGACGTTGCACGGGTTAAGGATTAAGTTGAAAATAAATTTGTGGGGGGAAACAAAGGATCGATTCGAACGGTATAGATTTGCATCGAAAATATCTCAGGGAGAGGGGAAAGGGTAAAAGGGAGGGAGAAAATATCACCTTTGTTACCCGCCAGGTCAAAATCTGGAAACTTATTCTTTAGGACTCGGCGGATAACGTAGGCTACATTTCCTCCCTATTCTTTCACCCCTTCCCCGCCCCCTAATATATTTTCAATGCAAATCTGTACCGTTTGACCGATCGGACTCAACGTTTGGAAACTTATTCTAAAGGACTCCGCGGGTAACATTATGCGACATTTTCTCCCTTTCCTTTTACCTTTTCCTCTCCCCCTGATATATTTTCGATGCAAATCTATACCGTTCGAATCAAACCTTTGTTTCCCCCACAATTTTATGTTCAACTTTACGTGCAATGCCGGGTACCAACATCTAGTATACTGTAAATCAATGCTCTATATTAGGTATCGTATTTGGGTCATGTGCTCAGAGGAGAAAAATATGAATTGCTCCACCTGATTCTTACGGGCAAGATAGAGGGTCGTAGAGGTGTTGGAAGGAGACAAATTTCCTGGCTCCGCAATATACGCGACTGGACGGGCATAAGAAGTGTTGGAGAGCTGTTTCGTGCTGCCCAGGACAGGGACGCTTTCTCTCGGGTGATAGTCAACGTTGGGGGGACCTGACATGACACCAAAAGAAGAAGAAGAATGCTCTATAATTGCAACTTCACAGTAAAATGTGTTTAATAAAAAAAAAAAAAATTACAATTCATATTTCGCAAATTTCAAAAATAATAACATTTTCATCCCATGTCAGAATAAAATACTTCTCTGGCAGTGTTTAATTTAAGATGAATAATGAATAATTTTGTATCTTTTTGTACATGTTACATAGAATGAGGTACGAATGATGCTACAAAAATAATTGTTTTTGTAGCAACGTTCATGGTTCGTCATTGATGACTAACTGTATGTAGTTTGAGATACAACCGAGAAATCAACGTTCTTCATATACCTACCTACAAGTGGCCAATCCTTCTCGAGTAAGCCCCTGCAATGTACCAATGCATGGAATATGCTTTTGCACAGCTTAACGGATTTATAGTGTGGTGTGTAGAATTCATTTAATCTGTCTGAATATAAAAATTTTTGTGCGACTATTTTTACTTAGCTACAGACCCGGCGAGTAACAGAAGCGACATTTCCCCCCTATTATTTTACCATTTCTCTCCCTATGATACATTTTCGATGCAAATCTATACCGTTCGAATCAAACCTTTGTTTCCCCCCACAAATTTATTTTCAACTTAATCCTTAACCCGTGCAACGCCGGGTATGAACAGCTAGTACTACATAAATGCAACACTGCATCATAAAAATGAAGTGTTATTACATATTTTCATTCATCTCAAATTTTATGAATACTCGAGATATACAAAAATTATTGTGTTTTATATCTTTGCATAAAATATAATTATATGGAAAGTCATTATATAGATATCTTAGTATCGTATTGATGTATCGTTCTGTCGATAATATGTTTTATGACTGAGCATTGTCAATAAAATTTAATAAAAGCTTTTCGATTTCTTCGAATATTGCCTGAATTATTCACAGCACGTATATTTCTATTATTGTATAGCGTTGGTAAAAGTCATACTGAATAATCTAATGACATGAAAGCAATCAATCGGAATTCAATCCAAGCACATTTTGTGGATTGAAGCTACTCAAAATAGTTCATTATATAAAGTAAAAAAAAATTAAAAAATGTATATACCCTTATAGGTATATGGTTATATATATATTTTTAATATACCTAGGTATATAGTCGGTCAAAGCATAACCTAAGTTTATACCCACTGCACGCCACTGGTTAGTATGTATGTGTGATTACATATTAGAAATTCTTAACTAGAAAACAAAAATTAGTTCGCGTATCTACAAGAAAAGTTATTTTGTCACTACAATGGTTTCGAAAGGAGCACTCCCTCTCATCATGAAATGTACTAAATAAAAATGTATGTGGTTCAGAGTTTAGTTATGTGCAGGTAGTAAATTAAAATAATCACATGGCATAGTTATGTGTAGGTAGTAAATTAAAATAATCACATTGCATAGTTATGTGTAGGTAGTAAATTAAAATAATCACATTGCATCACAAAGCAAGAGCAACATCGATTAATAATGAGAATCTAAAAATCACTTTAAAATATAAAAATCTTTTTAATGTCTCAAATCGTCTCCGACTGCAAGTGTGAGGAATCGCAAATGCCACCATAATATTGACGTATTAAATTTTTATTAACGTTATTTTTTCTTATTTATATTTTTCAATATTTTCCATTAAGGCTGTGGGTATTTCAATTAAATTATATCATAAATAATTTGACGGAATATGAAAGGAAATCCACAAAGTTTACACCGGATAAATGTCGTCATTTGTGTGGAGTAATGGATGCCAGTTTGGGTACTTCAGGTCTATCGGCATTACAGTTATCTGGGCCGTATCCACTGGGGGGGTTTAGTCTGGGAAGCGCCATTTTACTGTTAAACTCTACAAATATTTATCCCTGATCCAATCTTAGAAATGCGGGAAGCGCAATTGGAGATAAGTTGTTTGAGGCCTTCGGTGACCCTTCGAACTACCCCGAAACTGAATACCCAAAATACTCTTAGAAAGCTTTTGATTTCACTAGTACTTAACACGTCGTTTTTGAATGGAAGCGACGATGAATAAACAGGTTTAAGCTCTGATTGAAATATTGAAAGAGGTTGGAATTGGGAAGTTGCCCTAATTATTGTTGATCACTCTCAGTACTTTATTATGATGAACAGAAAACGGCATGCGCCGGAGTCGTAAAACGAGGTATATCACAGTACGCATTTCTTATGACAGAGTTTCTACTTGTTAAAAATTGTAATCTACTTAAGTCACTTTCTTCATAAATAAAAAAAACATTAAAGATATAACTTACAAGTTACAGCTGTCAAAGAACTACAGTTATAAAAAATAACTTATGCGTGATAATCACCAAAAAATTTAAATGCAATTTTGTTATACAAGGTGTATAAGCTACTGTAATGATATTTCAATAAGTCAGAAATATTGAAAAAAAAATGCAAACTTTGATACTGCATATCTCCATAACTATTGATATTATGCTATGGTTGCTTGAACATTTTAGACTCATAACGTAGGCAGGAATCTACCGGCTACGTTTTTGATGCTAGTTCTGTATATTTTACAATAAGAACGTAGTATTTATTACAGTTGGGTGTCTGCTACCGTAATATTTCTAAAAGTTTATTTGCGAAAGTCCGTACAAAATGCTGTTACAAATTCTTTTGAAGTTTTTTGTTGCAACTGAACGTTTCATTAAATTCAATTTTCAGACTTCCATTAAGAAAATATTTTCATTAATCCCTAAATCCATTTACCACTCTGAAAAGAAGAAACCACCCTAATAGAAAAGATTAGAGACATTCGTTCACAACTGATCAAAAGATGTTTTAAGACATAAAGTAGAAGCTGTTAAAGTTTTAAAAATATTTTAACAACTTATTTAAATAATAAAAAAAGAAATTACTGTAATATTATTCTGAAATAATTTGAAAAAAAAAATTCAAAATATACTAGGTTTTAAGTTTTAAACTGTACTTATAACAACCATTACGATTACTGTAAATATAGATGGGAGTGCTTCTTATTACCTCGTAATACTGCAAATGGCGTTGGTGGTACTGAATTTTTCCCTATAATTTCAAAAATCAGGGTCTTTAATATTCCAGAAATGTCGTCGTTAATCCAGTCTCTTTTCGCAGAACCCTCACCTAAAAAATCACGAAACAGGTAAAAAAATGGGCAGAACACTCTTTCAGAGTAATGCATTTACTTTCGAAATTAGTTTTGTTAAGATTTGTATCGCCGCCGTAGGAATGTTAGTATTCACCGTCGATTGCGAAACTTTTTCAAGTTTGAAATCATTTCAATTTAGAGTAGCTACTCATTTCGAAAAGCGATTAATGTTAACGGAAACTTACGGCTCCAATACAGGTTCCCGCGGCAGTGCAAGTTTTTCACCAATGCTGGTGAAATTGCTTGCTCAAGCGTGCATTCTTTAAAAAATGGGCGGGGTATCGGAGGACTCTTCCCGAACTTATTTCGCATTGTAAGAAAGGCCAGCGAATCACACAGCAAGTTTTGCCGGGTATTCCGCCGGGGTAATGGCGGAGGCGAGTTCGCCGGGTAGGTACCTGTTAATTCAATTTTATTCGTTCGTTTATGGCATGGCTGCGCTGCCGCGGTGCTGCAAATAGCGTGTGTTCGCCATTTGCATTTCCCTATTGCCGCTACAGTCACTCTTGCGCAGCCTCGAATACCCGGTTTGCATTTAGATTATCAATAATAACCAAATCCAAACGGCGCTTTGTTTTAAACGATTTTTGATTTTTAAATACATATAACCATCCCGCCATAATTATCGATTTTTATTGTTAAATAGATTTTATAATCATTTTACTTACTTTAAATAAAAATTCTAGACTTGATCGATATTTAAATCGATTGATAATAAATCAAAATGTACATATCAGGAATGAACTTGAATTCCTCATTAACATAAATAACTGGTTAATAAAATTAATTCGTTAAGTAAAATAAGATATAAAAAATGAAAAAGAAATAATAAGATAAAAGATAAAAGAATATAATAAGATAAAAAAGAAGATGTAAAAGATGTTTGCAGAAGTGTAAAAATTACTCAACTTGCATATTAAATTTCTGCCCTAAGTTCTTTAATTTCATGAAGTTATTAATCCACAAGCCGGTTTGTTTATATTATTTTAATTATTTTTGCGATTCAACGAGACACGTAAATCCAATTATCATGTGAAGCAGATACGTGTAGGTACTTTTATGTATAATGTCATTTACATTTGACTTCAACACATTTATAAATTATGTATACTTATACATTATATTCATCATCAGCCATGTTTCTTCGTGCCGGATATAGGTCTCCCACAAGGATTCTCGATGTCAATTCTTCTCATCCATGTGTTGCCCTAATTTTCCTCAATTCTGATGTTGTCGCTCTACCGAGATTGATGGTGGAAAAAACTTATTCTTCTTTTTAGGACCTTCCATCTCAATTATTTGATAAAAAAGAATGTTTTTAAAAATATGTGTAAGTGATAAATAAAGCAAAATCCACAATATTAATATTTTCATTAAATAGTAAATTTGTCCGTTTGACAGAAATTGGTAATTCAATTAACAATTAACAATTAAAATAAATAAAAGTTTGCATTTTATGAAATAAGTTTGTATTATAATATAACCAAATACAATCATTACAAAAAATAAATGAATAGATTTAAATATCTGGGGTGTTTTGTCCGTTTTGTGTACACGCCGACTGAAGAGCTTATTTTCGATAAAAGTTTTTCTAATAATAACAATGTCGAGAAATCGGAAATATTCATCTATTTTTTTTTTGTAAATGTGGTTTTTGATCAGAATTTCTACTATGATTACCTAACATTTTTGGATTCAAGGCAGGGAAGTATTTAATGTCACAAAAGTTGTAAAATAAAAATATCTTAATGCATCACACAGATCTAACCACAATGACAAGATTTCACAATTAAAAAGCTTTCTTCTAAATACGACTCAAAGCTTAGAAGAAGCGAATCGAGTTCCCTGCGATAGCCAGGGAAGCCACAATTTACACGAAACGTATGAATGGAAAACGCTACACAGTCTGCAGTTACACCGCATCAGACATGATGTATGTCATGCACAGACGCTATTTGCTAAATCATTATTTTTTTAATTAGATTTTAAAAAAAAAATACAAATCTTATATATTTACATATTTGATACATAAAAAAAATTAGGTACATATATTTTTTATCATTGTACCTCTCCAAAAAGAGACTATAGACAAATGACATGGTTTTAGGCTCTGACAATAAATAGTCGCGGTGCAAATGTTTGGAAAAAATGTTTTACCGTGATGCTCTACGAAAACGTGTCGCTGACTAATATTTTTAGCCATAAGTTTGATTTAAAATATGTTTTACTTTACTTTGTAATACACACACAATATGAGTTATTAAGTCACTACTATTGTTTCGATAGGAGCGGTTAGAGGATGGATAATGAATAGTTTGGAAACCGTTGAAATCCTAAAAAAAATTAATTCTAGAATCACATTAATAGATAATATCACATTTCAGTCCACTTCACCAACCTCGAGCTTTTTGGGAAAAAATACCCTTACCCAGCCCGCGCCCCCCTGACGTACCCGATTAGACTGATACATTTTGTATTTAACCCTTTATAGGACAACTTCTTTTTTTAAAGATACGAGCCTAGAATTTTTCTTAATGTATTCTTTATTCATTTTGATGAACAGAATATTTATTATATTTTTTGGAAAACGTATAGCTTTTTTGTAATTTTCGATTTTCCAGCGGTCAGTTTTCTGACCAGTGTCCATTTAGGTAAAAAAAAATTAGTGATCTCCGAATTTTTTTTTGTAATAAAAGGAGGTTTTTTAGTAATAAAAATACTTTTATTTATTTCTGTTAGAAGAATAGTTTATTAATAATTATAATAATACTTTATTCCGCTGGCCAGACAATGGTATGGCCTAAAACACGGTTTTCAAAGCGCTATTTTGCAATTGTTGCATGCTACTGAGCTTCATACCACTTTCAGTGTAGTGCTGCAAGAACCACATCTACGAAGTGTATATTTTTCAGGATGATTTGAATTGATATCATCAGGCAATGTAGTTTGAGGTCGACAAAACCTTTTTCGTGATGTAAAAGATCCAATCAGCTGATCAGCTAACTTGTTTCGAAAGTGAAGATACGTAATAGGTTTTTTTTTATCCAATTGCTTCAATGTTTCCCTATATTAAATATATGAATTAAAGATGGCAGATTCAATAACGTAATACCAAAATTTAATCCATCACCACTTTGATTTCCACGTTGTGTTATAAGACGATGTTAGTTGATCAAAGTGATCAACTCCTCCCATAAATAATCGGGAGACGCGTGATGCCGTTGCTTACGCCACTTATAGTTGTTGTAGTAGGAGATGGAGTAACTTATGGTGATAGATAAATGTTATCATCTGAAGAACAATCAGCTTCCATAATACCATCAATGTAAGTAGGGTCCGCTACTGCATCGACAGGATCAGAATCGAGATTATTCTCAGCAGCGCTCCTACGAGCTGAATTCCGAAAACTTACAAGACCATAAAGAATCTTATCTTCAGCATCAGATCCCCTCTTATAAATCTAAATCCTCAGCTTGGTCCTCCATAATTCCTTCAAATAACGTCTTCATCCATTTCTTCAAAGTCTTTTACGCTATAATCTCTACCTTTCTCATTGTCCATTCTAAAACATAATTTTAAAAACTAAAAATTTAATTTTATAATGCAATACAGACTTTTACTTACGCATATAACATTGTATGACTATTTAATTTCATTTTGAGATATACATTTCAAAAAATATTATAGTTTCAATGAAAACAAAAATAATCAGTATTATCAGCAATTTTTACCGAAATCATTTTATCAAAGGATGACGCATATCATCAAATAACTCGATAGCGGGAAATTATACATAAAATATAACAATTTATAGTGAAAGTATACTTTATTATTAAATTTAACTGTAAGTATTGTGGTTAAGAAATTATTTTTACTGTCTGTAATATGATAATCAAAAAGGGTCCAAATTATAGAATTTGTGGTTAGATTCTAGACAGCACACTCGAAAATTTAATGTTATTTTACTATTACATATATAGTTTACCGTACAAATAAAAAAAAAATGTGTATTATTATGTATTGTATAAATGTACTTACTTTGCTTTCAGTAGAAACTCACAATTTTTGAAAAACAAGAGTTCAAAAACAACTGTTCTCGAAAAATTGATAGCCATCGTGTCGCTAAACGGACGCTGGTCAGATCACTGACCGGGGGGCATTTTTCGTAATATATTCAATAATTGCGAACTTCATAGGGGTTGGTTAGATTCAAAATCTCGGTGTGTTATTTGAGAATGATTTGAACCCATAAAGGTGTTTATAACTTGTAAAATTTAATAAATATAGACCTTAATGTTGCCGGTCTCAAAACTATCCGTTTTGGCTTATGACTTATAAAGGGTTAAGTTAGTTATTAGATCTATACCTGATGATGAGAGGGACTGCTTCCCTCGAAACTATTGTAGTAATTTAATAACTCATATTATGTGTGTATTACAAAGTAAAGTAAAACTTTTTTAAAATTATAATGTTGAACCACGAAGTATCTGCCAAATCTTTCAGTAAAAATAAGATTGTTTTAGTTAAATTACGTAGAATCTGTTTAGTTATTGATAATACAAACTGAAAAACGCACTTTAATGGTTAGATGGAAAAAAAATGTTAACTACGTACACTTACTAGATATATAGGACACTTTCTGACTGTTGATCTTAGCAACCTTCTTAGTAAAACCATCTGCATTATAGAAAGTAGGCGAGTAAAGTGCGTGTCATTAGTTTAAGGGATTGAGTGTGTGAATAGTTTAATATACTGTGGTTGTATTGAGAGATCTGTGAGAGATGGTTGTTTCGTCACCAAAATATGCATTTAACAATTTGGCAGTGTATTATATTAAAAAAAGTCTTATTAATTTGAATTGACTTTATATGAATATTTGAATTGACTTTATATGAATATTTGTTTGAATTAATAAAGAATATGTGTTTTATTTATTTAATTTTAACGAGCAAGTACTCGATACATTACTATCTTCATCAAGAAAATTTGAAAAAATAGAACGTGAACAAATGTAACTAGGGAGTTCTGGTGTTTGTTTTAAAATTAATAAAGTGACAGGTATAAAAGGAGAAATTTCCGAGGATTGGGTCTCTTTTTCACATCATATTTCGCCGTCGCTACGTCTTTTATAGTCTTGTATTCTTTGTATAAAGCCAGTCTTCATATAATTCTCCTTTGTAATCTGATCTATAGAATAAAAATTATGTTTCAATTCTCTCGAACGAAGTTTAGAATCGGTGATTTTAATAATTTTTTAAAGCCGATCTCGGGAAGCGGAATTGTTAATCGAGGATTGAACAAGTATTTCATCTTGCCCGGATTGGATCAGAACAATGGTTAATGGTGCGTGTTTGTATTATGGGAGATCATGTCTATCTGTTAGAGATATGAATCTCGACGACATAGGCACGACTGACACTAAGGCATGCTATATATATTGTGTTGTGGGAGAAATCCAGAAATCTGTCGTGTTATGAATAAATAATTAATTTGCTACAGTTCATAATCTGAAAAATGAGATTGCGTTACATATGGTATATTTAATAGGAAAATACACATCAAAAATGATTTTTTTACCTGTGATTGGTTGATTTTACGTCTACGCTTTAAAATGTATCTAAGCCGACGGACTCTTTCGCAGATACCGTAGATTACGTATTACTGCCTTTACTTGTTGATGTGGTGTTTAGGATGCTGAATAAGTTGTATGTATAAGATATTACCCGAAAAACAGTCCAAAATTTTTGTCACTTGTTGCGGATTGCGCGGCTAAAGAGAATGTTTGTATGGATGATTGTTAGAATTTTGCGGTTGAATGAATACGTAAACGTCGTGCCGATGCAAACCTCGTCGGATGCCGGTATGGTTCCGTTGAGACTGGCGGAAGAGCACATCGACAGCCGATGGATTTACTCCCGTCGAGGGTCAACTGATGATGATACACACATTGATAATTACCTACGTTCGTCCTTAAGGAGAGTAATCACGAAAACTGCGCTACATAAATGATCAAATTATAATTATTATTTGTTCGGTATCACCAGTTTGACATATAGGATGTGAAATGATTACAATAATGGTTTACGAAGTACAATAGGTAACGCTGATGTAGTCAACGGCGATCGGCGAAAGAGTGGTGTTACTGGCGCACGGCCGGGATCTCGGCTCGCGGGCGGTCGGTACAACGTCGCGAGTGTCGGCTTCCCATTGGTAGCAATGTTGAGGTTCGCCTCGAGCGGCGGTTGGTTGAGTCGCAGCAGACCACCGCAAATTTATTTTGAATCGCTTTTTTTATACTTAAAAACTGTAGATATAATTGGAAGATCTGTAAATCGTTTGTAGTGGAAAGCAGCATCGTCTGTCGCGAGAAAAAATTGGAATCGGTTTTCCGTTAGGGATACTGATATTTTATTGTATTCATTGAGTTATGAATATTTTTTCGAACCAGTAAAACATTTAATTCAGAGGTATTTGATGCACGTGCCCGAGATGCATTATTTTATAATAACTTAGGTATAATTTATTTCTCCTGTCTTTGATACTGGCATACAAGTAAAGTAATCGCGAGAGATCCACTACAAAAGCAAACACAACTAAAAGCGCAATCATTTTGACTAACTTGATATTTGCGCATTTAGATTTATGGGGAAATTAGCTGGAGCTATTCCCTTGCCATGTTTTCGGATGTAAATTAAGTTTATCAGTGACACACAGCCACACTAACAATATGCCGAAATATGCTTTAGATATTTATTTTACATGTATCGGGACACCGAAGCGACAGCCTAGTGTGAAATTAATGTACGGTTCAAATTAGATTTTGAATATGCGATTAAGTCTGGCGTCACGTTGAATTAAAGAAAGAAAGAAACAAAGAAAGAAAGTTTTATATTTTTTGTAAAAACATTTTTTACCCTTACCGTATCATGATAATAAATGTGTAGTGTAATAAATATGTAGTGTAGTAAAATGTGTAGTAAAATATGTAGCCACGATGTCAACTAGTGATGCCTTTAGAAATTGGCCCCTTTCAAGCATTCTAAGTAAGGAAAAATGCTTTTAACAGCTGAAATAACATTAAAATACCTAAGCACTCATGTATTTTTAGTATAAATATTGAGCACGAAGAAAAAATAATAATTGTATTATTTAAAAAAAATCCTTTATTATATTCCCACAATATATTCGAAATGTATTCCTCAGGTCCCGTCCCATCAAATATGAGCTTCTAACTAATCGCATGTTTTATTAACATAGACATAATTAAAATATTTTATTTGTTATTATTTTCATTGTGCAATAAATATTTGATCTATTTTTTGTTGTGTTTTCACAGCTAACATCAAACATATTATTTTACATCGAAATGAATTCAACAATAATTATATATAATAGTATTTTTTAGTTTTACACTAGTCACATCTGAGCGCAAATAAGTTTTTTGGATTGGCTTTAATAATAATAATATAAATGGTATAAATGATTATATTACATCAGGAATAAATGCTTATATAACATCATTTTTATAATCTGATATTAGTATGTCATTAGAAAGTTACCAGTAATGTGAGGTTAAATGGGTATAGATACACAATCACCTTATAAAGCATTATTTAAAAACGAGTATCATGTACAGTTTAGTGGCATAATAATAAAAATATATCAATTTTAAAATCTCTGCCTTGGGTTTTAAATCATATATCATAAAATCATATACAGATACGTTTATCTCAATTTCATAAAATCTAGATTATGAAGCTGTTTTTGTTTCTTTACACCTAAAATAAACTCGATAGCTTGTACCTTTTACATTATCATTTATCACTTTTTGTGGCCAATGTAATTAGCTCTATCATTAATCTGAAACAAATTTTCCACAGATTTAAATTACTTAAAGCGTTTATTGTTTCGTTTTAACCTTTAAACATTAGTTTTCAATTATACCTTGAAACCTCAGTACGAACGATAATTACGTATTACTTATTGTATTTATATAAAACCACATTTGCGTAAGAAGATTAGAGGAATTAGAGGGTAACATATCTATAATGTTTATATTTAAATTGCTTACAAAGAAGTCAGTGTGTTCAAATGAAGCTATTTCTAATTTATTGAACCTTTTTACAATTCGTGAATACTTGAAAAAATTACGTTCAATCTTTTGAAAATTATTTTAATACTAGCTAATAACCCGTCAAGAATGGCGTACTTTCATTATATATATATTTTGGCTGTCAGTTACCACTGTGAGAACAGCAATATTTAGAGTAGCGTAATGTCTTCATAACGTTAGTGATGGACATTATTAAAGAGAGAATTATGCTTCTTATAACTCATTATTATTCGAGCCCTCTGGTAGCGTAGTGACGAACATTGTATCACAGAGAATTATATATTTTGATAAATGCTTTATTCTGTATGATAATGATTAATAATAAAAAAATTGTAGAAATATTTTCAGATTGGAATAAAAGCTGCTGCACAATACTTATATTCCTTTGGAGTAATACAGTTACGGAATGAAAATGCTTTTTCAAACCGGAAGTCTTTGCCTTCCGCCTCTTCTCCAACCAAGATTCAGCCGTAAATATTTTTCCTTGTCCGGTATATACAGATTTTTTTTCAGTATATTTATAATATTTTCCGGATTGTTAGTTCATTAGGTAGCAAACAGACTTTTTAAAAAGCCTGAAATTTTAGTACATCTTAATGGCAGGTATCGGCACAAATGAGAGCTCAATTATATAATCGTCTCTCGATGCAATTATGGCATTTTATCGTTTTTTACATTTTTTTCAATACTTTTTGTACGGTGTAATCTTGTTGCTGCGATTTTTTTATTCATATCTTTCTGTTTTCAAAAAAATATTGATATTTTAAAAGTAATATTATTCATGGTAGATAAATAATTTCAAATAAAATAATTACAAATATTATGTGATGTTGCATATTTCTAAACATACTTACATTATTTTTAAAACAAAAAATAAACGTTTTCAAAATAAATCTATTCCTCACAAAATATTTTCTTTCCTTTGTATTATAATCTCGCAACGGCAAAATAAATAAATAAATGATAGCTTTTTAAAAACGAAATAATAAATGCATTATTTATTAATAAAAACATATGTAGTACTCTTATAAGTCTTCAATTTGTCGTCAACTCCAATGGCAAGAGTGACGGTAACGAATTTACCCATACAAGGAAATAATATGTTATATTATATTATATATCATATATATATGGGGTATAAAAGCTAAGGCAGCAATATCAAAAAAAAAAAGTTTTGAAGGCAGTCACCGGGGCAGTCACTTTTTTAAAATGTACCTACTGAATTCTAGACTTTATGTATCTGTTCCTTCCAAAATCATGGCTCCTAGAAATTATAGGCTGTTTCCTGTAAAATTTCAAATTAATTATATTATAAAATAGTAATCCTCGATGACTGCATTTTTGGTTGTTGATATTGTTGCCTTTGTCCTTAAACCTCAATATTATATATTTTATATCAGCAAAATACGAACCCGGAACCGCATTGTAATAACTTAAATATTGAATAATGAATGTAAAATTTGTAACACTAATACAGGCCTCAAACTATTTGTACACATAAATGATTAACGTAGAGTAATTGTAACGAATACACCCAGAAAGAAAAACTTCTGGGAGTATTCGTTACAAAACTGATAGATAGGCACTTCTAAAAATTGCTTTAATAATAATTTAACATTTTTAATAATCTATTATTATACAACTTCCTCATTCTGTTCATTAAATTTATTTATATAAATAAGATTAACATAATTCTTCAGACATATAACTTCTATAACAATATAGAAGTTATATTTCTGAAGAATTATGTAAATCTAATTTATTATTTTTAAGGAAGTTATAAAACTTCCTTAAAAAGAGCAAAATGATTTCTTAGAGACAATATTAATACAATTAATAAAAAATGAACTTTGTTTTCACCAATTATATATTGAAAATATCTACATGTTTCAGGGCCAATGGTTCTGTATCCTGACGAAGAGACCATTAGCCCTGACATGACATGTTAATATTTTCAATATATATGTGGTAAAAACAACGTTCATATTAATTCATTATAAATTACGGAGTACTTGTTGGTCTAGTGATTAAAACATCTGCCTAGGGATCATATAGTCAAGCGTCCTTCTACGGGCGAGTCTCATTCTAAGAGACCAGTGAGCTAATTATTATTATAAGTATTTATAAAAGTCATTAATATTATAAGTATTGATAAAAAAACTTACAACCACGATTCGCGAAAAGTATATTTGATAATCTTCTTCAATATATAAAAATAAATGAAAAAAAGTATGAGGCACACATTATATTATTTTTTTCAATTACTAAATTAATATTATTTTTGAGGTGTTTTTTTATTTACTATTATTATTATTATTATTATTATTATTATTATTATTATTATTCGTATTATATATTATTAAAAATTCGTCGGAGGAGTACCCGAGATATAATTTTTTATTGATATTGATATCTCAAACTGTATTCTCGCGACATCTAATGACAGAAAACGTAAAGAAATGTCGGTGTGCATTTGACCGATTCGACGTTTTATTTCAGACTAACAGAGGGCATTCATTTTGTAATGACGATATATTTCTCCCATTATTATTAATAAGAATACAAATTAAACTCGAAAGATTGTAAATTAATGTAATAAAATTGTTTTTTATTAATCCTTCTAAAATAAATTTTATACTGCTGTCACTAATGAATTCCTTGATTGAGATCACCTGAATTTTGAAAAAAATTGATAAATGATTTCATTAAATATGAGTAGAAATAGATCGATAATGAAAAAAGATATAAATCCTGAATACATTAATACCTACGTTTATTTTATTCCTATTGTATTAAATAAAAAAAAACGGAGCATTCATAATTAATTCTTTCTACTTATACTATTTCTTTTATTTTGGAAAACTTGTCTTCGTAAATATTTGAGTAATCCTACTTCGATTTGTATATAAATACGAGTACATTCTCCGTTTGTGGTGCTTACCGTTTTTTCCATAAGAAATTAAAGGATTGTATATGTTTGACAGAAATAACAGTCGTGTATTTTGTTTGTACAGGTTAGACTCAGCCGGTATGAAATCCATATAATTTTTGCACGCTATGCGGTTGCCTGCCCCCAGGCGTTCATGAAATATTTATGTTTTAACTTTAGGAGTCAAAGCTTCGGTTTTGTCCCTTAGAAAGTTCGATATTAAGGTTTCAGGTAACCTGAAACCTGAATTATTGAAATCCAAAGTAAACTACCTCCGTGAAATAGGGAGAAGAAATAACTACCTGCTGTGTTGTTCGAGGCAACATGTACGACTAAGAATTAATAAAAAGTCAACACAACCCTGGTTATGAAAATAAAAAAAAATATTTCTGTGAAAGTTTTAGTTTGCTTTGCCTAAATATCAGAGATTTATAAAATATGTATCGCCTAAAATATCTAAATACTCGTAGTATTACTTTTATTTATAGCCATCTTTGAACTTATTAAAATAAAGGAGAGCTTATACATTCAGAGATTTGTAGCAAATATAATAAAAATAAAACAAACATTTTTTTATTTAACATTATATACAGGTTTAACATTTTTTTAAACCGTACTTATACAAGAAGATACTAATTCTTGTGCTTGGAGCTTGTGTGTAGTATTCAATATCACGCTACTTTGCTTTGATATATTCAGTCATTTATAAAATATTTATTAATTATTTTAAAACAATTCAAAAGAACAATTTATTTACATTATTTATTTTGATTGTATAAAAGTTCAATTTAGTGATGTCACTGCGATTCAAAATTACAATCCGAGAATTCAGATAATATATATTTAAAATATTTATATGCCGTTAACATAAGTTTTTGGAAATTATATGTAGAGTAGCTGTGCCCGCGCGGCTTCGCACGCGTAGTTTATTAGTACACTGTTTGGATCGTCATAGAACTTTCGCGAACCTTCTAAAACTTTCGCCTTCCAGAACTTTCAAGAAGTTTATCGAATGTACAAGAACCTTCTAGACACACCGACACATTCCGCCACTCAGTTTAGAACCTTATAGAACTTTCGGGAATTTTCTAGAACCGTCTCCTTCCAGAACTTTCTAGAGCAGGTTTTTCCAGAACCTTCTAGACTCACCGACACAGTCGGCGCGCCTATTTTGAAAAAATATGAAGAATTTGCGGCCTTCCCATAACAAAAAAATGTGCTAGAAAGAACATTTTCGTCACCCACCCCCCCCCGCCGCCGCCGGTGGGTGGTTGTGGTGAAAACTTGGCGGATAGGGAAACGCGGGTTTCTTTTTATATATATTTATTGATTAATAATTTATAGTTAAGACTAGTATAATATGCTTCTTAATGATAAAGGCTGGTCTGTTGGTCCATTAGTACCTGGTCTAGTGATCAAGTAGTAGAGGGTTCGGGCGTCGTTTTAAGACCAGCAAGTTTTTTCAAAGCACAATGTTTACCCAGTTTCAAAATAGTGTGAATGTTTATATGATATTTATTCTATTTTACACATTTCTACATTGAAAAATGAACATATTACATTTTTTGTGACTTTATAAGGTTTTTTGAATATGAGTTATGACTCAATGAATAATTCATAAGGAACACCACCACCATATAAAATATGCGAGTGTATACATTATGACGTGACGAAACCATACGTTCTATTTTCCCTTCTCGCTATATTCAAACCAGCCGCCCGGTAATATTAGTCTATGACGCGTGAAGCAAGTCCCATCTATGCAGGTGTACGAATTTTTGCGTTTTACTACTGCCTATCAATCCACTTTTTGCCAGAGCCACTGCCAAGCAACATGTAGACATTCTCGTCTGGGCCCCAATTCGGGTAAATATTTTCAACCACTATTCTGGTACCTTAGAAACATACGCCATTAGCTGTGGATTGTTTGTAATTAGATTTTTTGTTAATAAGGGCCCGCGATACCAGCGCACCAGCGTGTCCCGTCCTCAATATGTAACAACACATGGCGGGCATATAGCTTCCTACATTTTATTTTAAATTCATCGGAGGAATACCCGAGATATTATTATATTGAAGAGGTCTATGATGTCCAAACCTTTTGATCCTTGATACATGTGGCGACTTGGAACGCTAACCTAGTAAACTAGAAACTTCACCGGAATGTCAAATATCACCAGGTAACATTTTCCAGTTGTTTTATGCAAAATAATTACAGAATCTGCGATGGAACTTTCCTTTCAATTTTCACGATGATATTGGAGCAATCCTATGGGATGCTTTCTTGATCTTATAGTTTAAAATTTTAGTTTAAATTTAATTTAACAAGCATTCATGTGCTCTGGTTATCAATAATTTAATATTTGTCGTAAATCTACTGTGCTGGGCTTTCAATGACACCCTTACATTTTTATTTTGTATGAAAATCTTTATCTTTTCACAAAATTTATTTTTCTTTATGTAATTGAACTAATTTTGAAATAATTTTGTTGTAAATTACGCAATTTGGTCTAACTTTACTTTGATTACGTAAATTTTGTTAAATCTGTGAGAAAGCAAATTATTATTTAAATTAATTGAATAAACCTGTGAATTCTTGTCAACAGACATATCGATTTTTACTTACAATATACCTTTACATCCTATCTGGAATCCACAAAGCAATGTGTATCATGTCTAGAATTCTAGCTATTTAAAGTACAATTTTAATTTTTTTTAATCGAACGTACCCCATTCTCATAGTTTCACCTTCTAGCTAGTCGGTGAACGAAGTACTCGTACATTATACCCGAGGAGTATTTCTATAAAACGAAATGGCTCGACGGTAAATGCAACGTCATTACACATACATGGTATGTAAAATACATATCTAAAATTTGGTCATCAGAAATAAAAATTATACTTCCTCTAACCTTCTTCAAAGTGGTAACGCATACACTTCTCCCTGCGGTCCCGCTATTGTTGGAAACACTTCTGAAAACTATCTTTTTGAATGGTCTTAATCTGGGCCGTCGCGTCTCGCACAATGCCTTTTCTTGATTCAAATCATGTTTTTTTTTAGGGAATTTTTAACTTGGGGCCAAAATCACACAAAGCCATGTCGGAAGAGTGAAGAACTTGAAAAACCAGAGGAGTTATTGTTTGGCTTGAATCAGATGCATTTTTGTGATGGAGCGGCCGAGTTGTCGCTGCCCACAAGTCCGGTCGTTGTATCCCACAACATCACGAGGCGAAGAAAGGCCTCCTGGTTGTACTCCATTGTGATATATAATAATATATTTAAGTTTTACAACCCGTTTCATATGTTTGTTGTAATTATTCTTAGCGCGACCGGCCATCCAAAGCCTTTACTAACCACAGATGTCACTAATAATATTTTCCATAATAAAATATAATTTCGTCTCTATAAAACATCTATAATATATCTTGATTAATGATGTCCCTGGGGCAAAATCTAGTACTGTGTTCTGAAAACTTTGGACAAACTCAAAATATTCTGAGTGAAAATATAAAAGTTCGATGTTATTTGAACGCAATGTATATTGGAAGGTAAGCCTTTGTATTTTATAAAAATATATATAATAAATTTAATGAATTCCTACTTTAAGATATTAATTGCCTGTGCGTTTTCTAAAATATTTTAATGAAATAGCTTGGATTAAATCAATTATCTTGAAAATTTTCGTTCAGAGAAAGTTGAGATGAAATGCTACCACAACGATTGATGAATAGTTCAGGGACGACTTAAACATTACTGAAGTGCCCACTCCGCAAAAACGCTCGTTATAAAGAGTTTATCATCATCAAATTAGCTTCTCTTACAAGCGTAACTTCCGGGGTGGCAGGAAATAATCTGGATATTCCAAGTCTGCGGTGAACTTGGAATATTGCCTTGTGAACCGTTAATGTAAGCTTTTCTTCCAGGAACAGTCTTACTGACCAGTCTATATATTTCAAAGAAAAATAATTTTCAATTTAAAATCGAAAAATCGCGTTTACCTGCATCAATAGAAAATATGAAGAATTTACAATTTCTTTTATTTTTCAATGGTACTACAGTCTCGTCCACACGATACCAGGGAAGAGTACACATTGATGAAGATTGGGAAGGTACTATAGGTAGGCAGTTTAGCAAATCCCTTTTGCGACCATCGCGAAGTATCTATGGCAATTCTTGTGCATCACCTTTCTGCATCGATGATTTGACCAGGTTTTTCCATCTCTCTTGGATAGCGACATTTTTTATTTTTTTGCATTAATTTTTTTGAGTCATTGCTTCATCACTTTAGATAAAGATTTTTTATTTCATTGGTTTGCATATATATTTTAATATGTATCTGTTTACGGTAACATATATGCTATTGTTATATGTATATTAAGTTTATTGCTAATAAAGACGTATCTATAGGTTGGGACAGTGAATGGTTTTGATTTAGCGGCCGTGCCGCTTTGCAACGGTTTATACGACCGGTGCGGAGCAACACGGTCCTGCTTGTTAGTAGAAAAAAAAAGTCAACCTGGAGACGATTGAGTAGGACCGATATGGAAGCTTTTGCTCTTAGAACGGTCCTGGGTTAGCGGTGGGTACCATTCGCTGTAGATAAAGATTTGTAAGATAATTTTTGTTTTCTGTTTTCTCGGCTAGGCTTCAGCTACACCAAACACTTTTAAGATACTTCGTAGCAAACCATGTTTTGCGTTTCTCTCCGCAACTATGGATTTGTGTTAATTTAGGTATGTTATTATAATTTGTACCACTGACTTTAATTTATGTTTTATCTCGGTTTTTTGCGAGCACCATTTATATGATCACTCTTTCAAGGATGGAGGAAAGCTCTTAAATATCGTTGTTTTCATACACGAATAGTGAAGTAATATCCTTAACTAAATTAAATGAGAAGTTTGCGGCTTTCATTAGGTACATCATTTATATAAAAGCAAATAGACGATACAACGCAATTAAGTTGAAATCGTAGTAAAGCTTTCTGTATTAACCAAACTATTCTGAAATCTGAAATAAATGTATTTGGGGGAAACACCACGAGGGAAAATTCTACTCTGCAATAAAACCCACGCGGCTCGAAAATCTTATATCGAGGAAATTCCAACAACGTGTTTGCAGATAATTGAAATGATTCTCAATATAGCTCCTCTTAATGGTGCACCTCTACCAATATTGCTTAAATGAAAGACAATTGTACTTATACACGTACCTGCTTAAATAATAATGATAAATATTCCAAATAAAAGATGGGCACTTACAGAATTCTGTTGATGGAAGAAAAGCGCCCATACTTTTGTTTGAAGAGTTTTTATATTTGGATACTATTTACTAGATATATCCGTCAGTAATGACAGGGAATTAATTGTTTTTATAATCTTTATTTATTTTATATTATAAAAAATCAATTTCATTCATTCAAAATAAATAAATCACAGTATGTGCACTAGAGAGTATACTTTAAAAGTATTTTGGCAAAAGGAAACTTCGAGATTAACTTAAAAAAATATTATTGTACTTAAAAATGTATTTAAATGTGGCTTTTCGTAGTCCAGTGTGCATGGTTCTGGCTTCCCAACCGAGGGTTCCGGGTTTGAATTCCGGTGAGATCACAATACATATATAAATGATTAACACAAGCCTTGGTGTTTTGTGTAATTGGTAATTATTGCCTGTCGTGGCGTTAAAAGAAGAGTAGTCTAGCTGTCATTAATTATGATAAGTATTGTGCTTATAATAAAATTTGTTAATACGCTAGATCAGTGTTTCCCAAACTATGGATCGCGACCCACTGGCGGGTCACCGTCACAACACCGCGCAACACGTCTCGTCCGGGTCGTGTCGTGTTTATTATAGATAACAATTTTCACTCATTTAACAGAGTTAAAAAATAACTTTAACGCCAACTTGGAAGAAGAGATAAAAAAGTTCAACAGGTAAACTGGATTTAAAATCTATTTCAAGACAACATACCGACTGAAATGTCAACAAAAGCAAGTGAAGAGCTTATTGATTTATCAGAAGATACGTCGCTGAAAAATACTTTTAATTGCAAGCAGTTAGCAAAATTCTGGCTTTCAGTTGCTGACACTTATCCCTGCTTGTTTGACGAAGCAATGAAAGTCTTCCTTCTCTTCACTACCTCATGTGAAGTGGAATTTTCTGCCATTTTTTCTATTAAGACTTAATACAGAAATAAATTGGACGTATCGAATTCACTGCGATTAAAAGTGACTAAAATTGAAGTCAACGCTAATGCCGTTGGGAAAATGTGAGGCAGGAGGTGGGTCCCGATTTTTTTTTTGGTGGATCCCGGCTCTGTCAACTTTGGGAACCACTGCGCTAGATAGATTGATTAAATGTGTAAACTCAAGTAGTTGTATTGTATAAATAAAATTCATTGAAAATTTGATAAATATGAATAACTATAATATTTTGGCATTAAATAGCCAGTACTTTCCCATACCGTTCAGATCTATAAATATAAAGACCGAGTGTATATTTAAAGTTTTCGATATTTTCAAACAAACTGTAATTGGAGAATTCCACTCTATATAGAATTAGTAATTTTGTCAATTATTACCGTCCGTGAAGTTAGCTAAAATGGAGTAACTTTTGAGAGCTTGTGAATCCGTCGCATTGTAATGCCCCCTTTAATTGTTCGTATTGTTCTGAAGAAACCGTTCCCAGCTTAAAAGGTACTTTTAGGTGCTGAATATAGCTAATAGAGAATATAATGCATTTACTGTTGGTTCAACTATGATTTTTTTAATAGAAAAATGATGCACAGAAGTCTTATAAGCTATTTATAATTTAAAATTATATAATATTTATAAATATTATATAATTTACTGGGGTATAGGGAGGGAGGGAGGGCACACGTAGTCCATGTTCACATGTCTATTTTAAAAAAAGTATGCAGAGTATTTTCTCTCCTGACACAACTTTGCCTTATCCACATTCATAGATCTTCTCAAGCAAGCTCGTCGATTGTGGAGAGTTTAAGCGGGACCATCCTCTAGTATTTGGTTTCCTTGGTCAAGTGAACTCGTGTCATATATTTTTCTTATTTTTCTCTTTTCATCCCTTCGTTCACACGGTGAAAATCTAAGCGACCCTCTTTTATCTTATTCACTACGCTAAAAATAGCTTTACACTCTTTGGATGGATTTGACATATATTCGTCCAAGTGATTGTCCTTCTGCCAGCTCCAGACTTTACTTGCGTACGTCGGCGTCGTACCAGAATTGCGTTATGTTTTATGAACACACCTACCGCTGCGCTGTCTTGTCTGGGTTGCCATAGCGCCTATGTATGTTTTAAATTTGCCGAAAAATATAGCAAAATATTTAGCATTTTTTGTTAAATTATTTTTCGGCACATGTCAAAATATACAGTTTAAGGTACTGAAAAAATTTAATAAAAATATATGCATTCAAATCTTAATTGAAGAAAATTAACAACTCAAAAATAAGTAAAATTTATGGTATTGTATTTATAGTATTTTATTATTCATGTTGATAGTTATTATTATATTAACTATGAACATGAATAACTTTGTCCATAATTATTTTTAAACGGGAACATAATATTTTAATGAAAAATATTGTATTTTTTTATTTCTTATACTTTTTTAGTTATCAGTGCTTGTTATAAAATGTAGGTACAAAGAATTCGGTTAGCTTTACATTTGCCTCTTTATACATTCCGAATGTTTACTTGTACATAAATAAAAGGAACTGACATTGTAAAATAAACAAAAAATTTCTTCACTCACTATAAATTCTAAAAAAATGGTTATTTAAAAAAATCTGTCGTAGATATTAAAACAAATGGCCATAAACCTTAACTATTGAGTATATAATATTATGATATTTAACTGAAATTACTATCATGTTTCTGTTTCCATTGAATCTTATTTTGCTTGCTTTAAAATTTCCAGACAAAAAAATCTCCCTTAAAATACCACAATGTACAGGCACATTTAAAATTTATTTTTGTTAAGTCTGTATATTTTTAATGGATTTCATCAAGCGCAAAATTAAACTAAAATGTATAATAGACTCAAACTGTGTGGAAATACAATCACACCGAAATTTCCGTCACAAATACTTGAAGTAGTTTCGAAACTTCAGTCTAATATGTAGAGGCTGTATTCGCTGAAGAATTCAAATACCTAACTAAACTGTTTGTTGTTTAATTACGTCATCCATCAAAGGAGGGGAGGGTGGGGAAGATGAGGACTGCGGAAGTGGCTAAGCCAGCTACATCTGATTCTAGTACTTGGAGGGGTACGAAAATTGCGAAATTAAATTGTTCGCGAAAGCACGCAGAGAGTATATTTTTTGTGGATATAAATTACGGATTAAGGATTACTCACTAATTTAATTCAATTTATTTATTATATTAATTTAATTAATGTATTTTTATTAAAATTTAATTCTATAATTTAATAAGCCATACACACTCTATTAAATTTAATTTTCATACCTAGACATCTTGAGAGAACCAAAAAAATTAGCGATCATTGCGATCAATTCAATTCCTGATAAAACCCGTAGTAACAATTATATTTAATTAGATATATATTTATTTTTGATTTATTTTATTACATTGTACATAAGTGTGTTAATTACACATAATTTAATTCTGGTGTTTAAAAGTGGGAAACATTGTCATATATATTTTTAGCAAGCTGTTTGTACCCGGCATTGCACGGTTTAAGAATTAAGTTTAAAATAAATTTATAGGGGGGAAAACAAAAGTTCCATTTGTAACATTTTTGTGCTTTAAAGGTCGAAGTTTACATCTTATTCTCGAAACAGAAATATGTTTACGTAAATGTCTATCCAATACAAATTAGTTAAGTGATTCTCCGTCGACTCTTCCGAGTAGTCTTAGTCGAAGTTTATGATTTATTATTGGCCAATGAAACGTCTAGTGTTAGAACCCGTTGTGATCGTGATTACCCGAGGAATCTTTTGAAGATGTGGTGAAGGTTAAACTAACGTAATATAAATCTACACGAAGTAAACGAGTTGATTATAATCCCGCTATCCTAACAAAAACTTTGCCCCAAACTTTACGCCTTATAAACTAAATTACTATAGCTATACTAAGTAGTATTCGGGGTAACTGCAAATTCTTTATAGAAGCAGTGCTGGAATCGGATTGCATAATAACACGTAATATAAACATCTAACGAGCCTAACAATCCATACACTTATATTAAAATAAAATACAATCTCCAAATACAATTCGTCTACAAGGAATAAAACGTCTCCGTTTGGAGGACGTCACAGTAAAATTGTTCGAGCGGCGTAAAGAGAAAAATTCATATATTAAATAAATACTGAAATTAACAATTATAAGCACTTTGTATTCGAGCATTCCTACCTCGAGCGACATCGTCTATAACGTGCGTGACCTGTTCAAATTGATATTGGGAGAAATATTCGGTTACTAATGAACAACTACAACATTTGAAGTGAAACTTCTTTATCGAATATATGAACACAGAGTCTCTGAATTAGTTAGCTGTAAGTATTATTTATTTTGTGAAAACCCGTCATTTTAGTAATTGTAATTACGGTTCCTATTCAACAAATATTATATAAAATTTTGATTTTTCACACGGATGAAAATCCGTGGGGGGTTCCGGCCCCTCTCGACCCACCGGGACCCGATGGCTTGATTAAAGCTTTAGCCTCTCACTCTGTCCAGTTTTAATCCAATTCTATGACTCTGATCTGCAGCTGAAGCAAGTCCACTTGTGATAGAATGAACTTTTAAATCGACACTAATAAAAATATTACATTGAAATATAGGTATATCTGCATTTTCGGAATAAAATGCTTCGCGCGTCTAACGGGTTAACAATTAATTAATTAACACACCATTTCCATTTTATTATGACTGGAGAAAAATGATATATATGGGGTGTTTTGAAGATGAAATTGATAATATTTAATGCTATTAAAGGCTCCGACACCGGTCACCGGACACACTGTATATACAAGCAATAAATGTGTATCATGAATTATTCGAATGAATTAACACAAAAAATAATGTTTTTGTAGTTACATTATTATTATTATAAAATGTTATAAACAAGCAAAATTTTCTAAGCTTTTAAAACAAAAAAAAACCTTCGTCATGTCTTCACGACCCAAGTCGCACATCGCCTCCATGATATCTCCTACAGTCAAGGTGTCCGTTATGGTTACCTAAATATTATTATTTATCAAATGTTTGAAACCAGTTTTCCAGTACCATAATGTTAATTTGGCTCTATTTAATCTACCGAATAGCAATTGGAGTTTGTGAATTTATTATAATATATTGTATTAAATTATAATTTGTGTTCTCATTTTACGTTTCTTATTAGAGAACTTATAAATATAAAATATATTATTATTAGAAAAAATTAAGTCAGCAGTACCTAATATTGATATTGGTTAAATTTATTTAATCTAAATCACATCACATTTAAAATAAACTAAACACGATATACCTAATGAACATTAAATGGGTGAGAAATATAAACGTGAGTATAATAATAATTTTATTTTAATCCATGTAAAAGTTCTATATTTGAAAGAAGTTTAATATTTGACTTGTCGAAGAGAGATACATTTACTCTCGAAACTTAAGTAGTAATGTGGAATTCATACTACAATGCAGAAAACCACCAGTCTAGGCAACACGCGGGGATAGTGGCAAGGAATGCCACATAAGCAAACAGAGGCACCAGCAAGACCCGCGCGACCGGCAGGTCATTGCACCATCAGCATTTCGGGCGATTTCTTCACACTCACACAGCCGCACTCCAAGACTCCTTTGTTCCTATATTATATAAAAGAGGCACACGCCCTAGGCAGGCATGTCAGTTCTTTGTAGTTAATCATACTCGTGTATATTTTGTACTTGTTTTATCGAGATAATAAATCATCAAATATTCTATCTATGCCTTTGGAGCTTTTTCGTCGCATGACGGTGGTGACCCGAAAAGGCTCCTTACCATCTCTAAACCCCCAAAGTAATATCATCGAATATAATAATTTAATTGTCTGTCTGTCGTAAAGTCCGTAAATTGCTGAAATTAAACTTTAGATAATTAGAGTGTGACACAAAATCAGCGCGCGACATATAATGCAATACACTATTTTTACACTACACATAACGTCACACTTATACACACTACACACAATATCACGCAAGGAAAGTTGTTATTATTATTTCCCGTCATTTTTCACGGGTGTACGGCCAGTAAAATTATCCCAATTATAATAATTTCGTTGTCTGTCCGTCTGTACGTCTGTCCATCCGTCTGTCTGTCCCTAAAAATTCGTGTAACATACGTAATTTCGTTAGAATTCACGGCTAAAAAAGTAACCCATAAAAACCAAGTTTTTACTATACTCCCTTTCTTTGTAAAATATAACAATAATTAAAGACGAATTAAAACATATAACATAACACTAAACTTACAGAAATTTAATATATTTCTAAAATGTCAGATGTTTTTGAGATGTCAAGATTTTGATAGATTCAATTATCATCAATATCGTACCTTATGAATTTCCAGCGTCAAATGATTTAATCAGAATCAGATTTGAGTAATGTAGAATTCTTCAAAACTAAGCAGAAATCTAAAAGAAATAAATTATTATTTGATTTTTTCCCAAAAAACCCAATTTTGCCGTCATCTGTGGAACCAATTGTTTTGTAAATTTTCGAAATTCGTAGTGATGTACCTATTATATCGACGGAGTAATTTAAATTTAGAAAATATTCCGCCCGGCCCGCCGCGCCGTTGCTAATCAAACTTTTCTAATGATTCCAATTTGAAAAAACCAATAAAATTTCTAAAAATCCGAAATTATGCTATAATTATTAATTTTTCTTAACGAAAATTTAATAAATCTTCTTGATCGTCATCACGAGTCTGCTTGCCAAGTTTCAGCTCGATTGGATCACGGGAAAAGGGTCAAAAATCGATCCAAAGTTTTTGTCGACGGCAAGCCGGCAAGCAAGCAGACACCACGAGTTAATACAAAGGGAGTAAAAACCAATAAAATTTCTAAAAATCCGAAATTATACTATAATTATTAATTTTTTTTAACGAAAATTTGATAGATCTTCTTGATCGTCACCACGAGTCTGCTTGCCAAGTTTCAGCTCGATTGGACCACGGAAAAAGGGTTAAAAATCGATCCAAAGTTTTTGTTGACGGCAAGCCGGCAAGCAAGCAGTCGCCACGAGTTAATATAAAGGGAGTAAAAAGAAATTAGACGGCAAGAGATGGGGCTTGAATCCCGGGCGAGGAACGGATTTACAGAAACCTACGGTTCTTGCAATCACTGAGCGAGACCCTTCAAAAATAGACAAGCAAAGACGCGAACCACTTGTATCTAAAAAAATATTATTATAGAGCGCACAATATAAGGGGAACAGGGGAAGGGGAACTGGGTAATAATCACCACCACTCACAAAAAGCTAATTTAATGGATTTTTTAAAATTACTTTGAAAGATACCAATGTGCTTTACGGATATTTTTTTTGGTTTTTTAATTGAAAGAATTATTTAATTAATGGCATCGACCCAGTGTATACCATATGCACCAGTATATACCATACTATGGTACATAGTTGTTTGGTGCCTGTACATAGTGGGTATCGACGATGATGACATTGTGAAGTTCAATAAAATCACATTTGCGTGTGAAAGGTAAAGAATTGGACAACAAACAAGGATTTTTACAATTTGTTAATAAATCACTTAAAAAATATTAAAATAAAAATTGACAAAGGTCAGATTGGCTGATAAAAAACCAAACTATTATTATTGATCTCATGAACAATAGATTTAAGAATGTGATAATTACAACACACTTTAATATTGCCTTTATTTTCAAACAAACAAGAGAGGTAATTAAAAATAATAAGAACTTACTAAAAATTAACATAATAGATTTAAAAAAATATTCATCCTAATCTTTTATGATAATATCACAACCACCATTATCTTGCACTACTTTCAACATTTACTACATAAAAATTTACTAAATAAAAACATGTCATCGTCAATTTTATGTGGAATATGATTCTTGTAGTTTTTTGGAATGCACACAATGTGGAACCGCCCTCCACAATCAGAACAGAATTATTTATTTTCAACTCTTGATTTATATATTTAGCAACGATAATTTTCAGAATTTTGCGAGTTCAATATTATATCGGCCATATTAGTAGTTTGACCGATATAATATTGATAGGGGTGGGGTCTACAGTGGGTGTTACCAAATCTTTTATAAAAAATAAATTGTGGAAAATTGATTTCGTTATTTATTTGAGGCACCTACTTTATTTTTTACAGCTTTGCTTATGTAAAAATATTCAAAATTATTTAATTTTAAATCTTTATTAAATAATTTAACTTTTAAGTTGGCTTCTTCTTCTTCTCGTGCCCTGTCCGTTTAACGGACGTTGGCTGTCATGTTGGCTATGCGGACTTTGGTTACTGCGGCCCGGAACAGCTCCACAGTAGACTAGCTAAACCACTGTCTCAAGGTTTTCAGCCATGAAGTCCTCCTTCTTCCAGGGCCCCGACTTCCGGAAATCTTTCCCTGCATTATGAGATGCAAGATGTCTCATCACATGTCCTAGATATTGAAGTTTTCGGATTTATTAAAATAAAACACAAATCACTTAGTTTTCACCACTTTATTAGATTAAACAATCTACATGTTTCGAGAACAATGTTCTCTACTTCAGGATTATTGTGTACTAAAAATTTTTAAAAGTTAAACCAAGCAAATGTGTTACGGTGAAGGGGCGGGTGAGGGGTTAGGTGAGGGGGCGGATGAGGGGGTAGGTGAGGGGAGGGGGAGGGTTCGAGGTGTTTATTAATAAATTGTATATTTTAGACAAATTTATAATTTTTTTATAATTTTTTTTTTTTTTTAAGGAATCTCAATAGAAAAGTTCATAATGACGCGTAATGTAATGAATAGTTGATAGACTAATTGAGATCCATGACGTTGTTAATTTAAAGTAAAACAGAAAACACAATATGAACGAACTAGAGAAAGTAATTGATAAAACATAGTACTCAAAGATTCATGAAGTAGTTAATTTAAAGTAAAACAAAACACAATATGAACGAACTAGAGAAAGTAATTGATAAAACATAGTACTCAAAGTAGTACAAAGTAAAAAAGAGTTGTGATCATTGTATGCATTACATACTCGCCAAATGAAAGAATTCTGTGCATGAGAAATTCTACTTTTGGGTGTATGGAAGCGAACGGTTTCTCGGGTTCGCCTTGATAGAGCGTGGAGAGAAACCAGCTCCAGTTGGCTGGGATAGTCGTATGTACCCGAAGTAAGTAAAAGAGTAGTATTTCAGTTGGTCCTCCTCTATATTCCAAGGTTCTCGTGTTGTGAAATTCCGATGCTCCCATATATGAGAGCACGAAAGACACACCGGACACCACTGAGTTGGCAAGAAATCAGTTCAGAATTTATTCTAAATCTCGCAATGTACGTAATCTGTTGCGGATTCCAGACCTCAAATGTATACTCCAAGTGCCTGCGAATAAAAGCATATTTTTAACAAATGAGGATTTTTGAAGTGTTTTCAGATGTATGAAGCATTCGAAGTATGAATACCAGCGTATTGGAAATATAAAGGAAGATGATCTTAAAAATAAGTTTACTGTCGAAGATTATTCCCAGGATTTTTAATTCACTCTTATTTCTAACTAAGCGTTGTGTATTGTGTAAGTAAGAGAACTGAATATCTTTGGTTTTCCTGGAAATTTTTAGTTGAAAGAAGTTTATCTTGCAGTAGGCTGATCCTTGGGTTTTTTGACTATCGTTTAAGGAGCTCAATTTTGCGAAAATCTTCGTACCATCGCATCGGCGAAAATTAGCGAAATGATTGCAATTATTTATGTATTTATTCTTGCATCCCCTAGTAAACAAAACGTATTTTATACAAAAGTCGTTATTTCTTTTAAACTTTTAAAAATCA
>JADDOH010015009.1:0-70519 GCA_016648135.1 Agrypnia vestita
CGGCTTCAATGCCAAAAAATAGTTAGCATAAGTACACAGAATTCAGTAGACGAGTAATTAATACTTTTACGGTTTAAATAAAAATCTTACAACTTTATTTAACTTATATATTTCATTAATTGATTTAGGCAGATTAATAATATAAGAAATTTGATGTTTACCTAAACGTTGGAGTTACGAGTAAATAAAATGTAACTAATTAGGTCCTTGATCATGAGGCTGGGCAGGATATGGTCCGGTTTATACGCTGTTTGCCAAGCAAGATCATTAACCGCGACCTTTGTTTACACAACAATTATTAAGAAGAATCCAATTAACATTATGTTCTGCGATGCGATTTAATCAATCACCAATGCTGCGTTTATTACGTGTTATATAAATACTAACCATAAAAGTAGATAGTACTAAGTTTATCACCAGCTTACCTGAATTTTCCTTTAGAGTAATCTTCCCATTTGATGATCCTCGGGCAATAGCTGGGATTGAGGAGCAGATCTCTCAGGAACTCTGGAACAGAAACGTTCTTCATCCTCTTGGTCAACTTCTTTCCGCTGCCCTTCGGCCTCCCCGGAGGTCTCTTGACTATCACCGGTACTGCCTCTTCCATTTTCGGCGCGGCCGCGGCTTCTACGTATCCATCGAGCTCCAGATACTTGGCTTCGCAATCGTCCGATATGGAACTGTCGTAACCGGAGTCCAAGTTGTTCACGTTTTTAGGATCTAGGTATAGCCTGCTTTCTCCTTCGTGTTCCGGATTGTAAATATAATTCGCTTCCGGATCCTTGTTGTACTTGTCCGCTATGGTGGCGGGGACGAGCGTCTCCCGCGCGAGGCGGCTCTGCAGCGCTTCGTAGAGCGTCTCTCCGATCAGGATGGACTCGAAGCTGCCGCCCTCCGTGCTCATGTTCTCGCAGAAGGCCTCCTTCGTCATGCCGGACAGCTCCGCTCCCGTGATGTGCGAGAACTGGAAGGAGGGTATCTGCGACAGCTTGAGCCTCTTCTCGACCGCCGTGTCGAGGATCCAGGTCTTCGTGTCGTGCGACGTCCACTCGCCGACGTTCTTGCGCATCCACTCGCACTTCTGCTCGGCGAGCTCCTGCATGGACAGGAGGTTCACGAAGTTCTTCTCCTCCGGCTCCAGGTACCCTTCCTCGGGCCGCGCGGGGATCATTTCGTACTCGTCGGACCGCATCTCGTAGCCGTACGCGGAGTAGTGGTAGGTCGCGGCGGCGAGATGCGCCTCTGGCACCGGGAGGATGGTGGTATCCGCGAAGGTGTTCATCAGCATCTGGAGGCTTTCGTTGGTGGTCACTTCCAGCGGCGGAACTTCGTTGTAACAGTAGTAAGGATCGTTCAACAGCATCGTCGGAAGAATGTTTATCATTCGACGGAAAGTTAGACGAAACTGCACAAACAGTAAATAGAATCCAATATAGAAAAGCGGGAGTAAGTTGTGAACTTGTCAAAACACAGTACGCGGACACGCGCTCGCTCGGATTGTTCTCGGACGCTTCACCGGTGACAGTTGTCGCGCAACGCGTGGTTCGCGGCGGATGCGTCCAGCTTGCAGGCCGCGACTGTTCGCTGCGAGGAACATTCAGCGACTGAGATGCGAGATGGCGGCCCCGGGCCCCAGTGCCCCAGACCGGCGCGGCGGCGTTATCTCGCGTCACGCGGCCGCTGCACTCCGCGCCCCGCGCATCTCACGCTGTTGCAACTTTGTGCGTCGTATTTGGAAATAATTCCCGCTCCAACGTCATGAGCCCGACCACTCCTCCGCCGTTTTTTAAAGAATCTTTAATTATAATTTGTATAAATAAACTTTGTTTACGCCACTTTTTTATTGAAAAAAGTCAACATGTTTCTGAGCCCGTGGCCCCTTCGTCAGGATAAAAATGTTTGATACATTTGTAAGCCGTGGGCTCCGAAACATGTTGATTTTTTTTAAATAAAAAAGTGGTGTAAACAAAGTTTATTTCTATAAATTATAATAATGATGTCACCACAAAATAATTTTGCTGTGTTTAAAGAAGAAATCTTTAATTACTTCTTCAACAACATGATTTTGTGGGACATTATTAATCCCACCCCACAAAAGAATATTAATTTTGTTATCTGTTTGTAGGTAATTTTAATTTTATTTTTACCCCATCGATAAATTTTAGCGATACATTTTCCATATAAATCTAAACCGTTTGACGGGTCTAACCCAAATTTTGCATACTTATTCTTTAGGAACCGACATGTAAAATACGTCATTTTTGACCCGTCAAACGGTTTAGATTTATATGGAAAATGTATAATTAATAAAAAGCGATTATAATTAATAAAAATATATTTTATTTTCAATAAGCAAGAGGTGAATGGTATGGGCGCTTAAGACGGAGACCACCAGACAGTCATCCAGAGGAAGACCAAAGAACTCCTGGATGACTCAATGCTCCAAAATATTACAGAGAAACGGCCTGGATGAAAGAGATACCCAGAACCGAAGGAGATACAACCTGAGAACAAGAAGAGCCGACCCCAACAGCCTTATTAGGCAATGAGTTGGGACAGTGCAAGGAAGAAGAAGAATTAATAAGTGGTGAAAACAAAGTATATTGTTATTAATCATGTAAGTTGTTATTTTTATTAATTATATGTTAATAATTATATTAGCGTCTGACCCATAAATATATTAATCTTTAATTAATTCAATTCTCACCTTACTTAACTGTACTGCCTTACGGTACTGTTAGTAGGCACCTTCTTGATATACTTTCGTTGAAACACGTGCCGCGCGATTTCGCTTCCTATGATGACAGCCCGCTGTTCAACTCTGACACACACTGAGTGCGCAGTAGCCAATCGATCTTTTTTATAGGTAATGTCGCTTTCTGGATGCTTCCAGAATCCGGTAGACGGCTCGAGAGGCTTAATTGTGCGTAATTCCTCCTGATTCTACCATCTCCTGACAATAGGTATGTTCAAAAAACACAATTACTGGATTTCGTCCACAGAGGGATAGTCATTAATTATGATAATTTACACAGGTCTCAGAGACGAAGCTATTTATATGGGAAACATGTATGGAAGTCTAACACAGGGCTTTCTGTGTTAGCTGGCACAACAATTCCACCGTAAGAACACGCATACATTGTCATTTTTTTAATGTGTTCTTTATCTTTCTTATTTTAAATATTGGAAGAGAGCATGCCATAATCACATATAGTCTACTTTAAAAATATAGTATCTATGTCATGGGAATTACTAATTTTCGACCATAGATGGTTATAGCAGTCTCTTCAAATATTTGAAAGAAGACAGAAGGGATAGTAAAGTGATCACTTAAGCCATTTCATAATAGTCATAAGCCCTGTGCCCACCCTATAAAAAGTCTTCAATACGTGTATTCCATATAAACAGCTTTGTCTCTGTAAGACTTCTATAATAAATTTATCTTAATTAATGATATACATTAACGACTTCTTATCGTGAACATAACGCTTTCCGCTTTTAGAGGTAGGCACACCATGGAGATGAGATAAAACAAAAATAATTACGGAAACGGATAACAATCATAATTTTATATTCGTTAGTGACCGAATGTCGGATACTTTTCTTAATATTTAATAGTTTGTCGTAGGCAGGCGTGTAATTTGAATAATTAATGAGATATTTGTAATATTTTCACGGGTGTTGTATATAATGTAAATGCTTTTTTTTCAATTCAGTTTTTACATTATTTTTTACAGTTGTTTGTAAAGGAACGATTTGTGGGTCATGAGTAAAGTTTTTTGTGTTGTTTTTGTTATTTTCGGGTGTAAAGATCTGAGCGATGTGTGATGCAATTTAACTTTTTTAATCGTAAACATTTATCTTTACAATATTCACCGCCATTAAATTATTATTATCGTACCGCACCAAAACGCCGATATCAATGTTTTATTATTTTACGCTAATTATAAAATGTTACCGCATTAAGTCAGAAATTGCATTAGGTAGTTGATACGGTAGTCACTTTTCTATGCGACATGATTTTTTTTAAATAAATTAATACTACGCACACAGCCGATTTCGCAAATGATGTATGATATCTTTTCTCAGTAACTAACGAAATTTTTGTGAAAATATCAGTCGGATATTAATTGAATTAATTTTTTCGTTTACTCTCGATACTCCTCCGATTTATTTATTTAAATTCCTATTTATTCCTATTTTAAAAAGTAAAATAAACTTAATTAAAAACGTCAAAATACTATTTTTTTTTCACTATTTTCTGTATATGAAATATTTAAAAAAATTGTATTTCTCGAAATATCAAATAAATCATGTTGAAAACAATTGAATTGAACCTTGTCATTGGAAATACAGAAATGCTGATTGTTTCAGAGCTCTATCTAGTCGGAAAGCTGATATTTCGATAGTTAAATTTAGAGAAAAACAAACGGATTGTCTGTCCGCCCGTCTGTCTGTCTTTCTGTCCGAAAGTAGATTCGTGAACGGCCGTAATTTCGTTCGAATTCACGACTAAAAAAAAACAAATTAAGCGGCTTGAACCCAGGGTAAGCAGACCCGAACCGGCCGCCTAACGCATGTTGCTACCGCCGCTTCTCCGCGGACCGCCAAAAATATATTATAAATATACAGGGTTATTTGTAAAACATTAATAACCTCGCAGGACTATATTCCTGCCTTGATTGTGAGTCGAAAATGTTCGAGCTATTATGACCTAATATCAATAGTTATGGAGATATGCGACATCAAAGTTTGCATTTTTTTTTCAATATTTTTTGTAAAACATTGAACTATCATTACAGTAACTCATATCGATTACGAAAAATTAATTCTTTTCAATACAAGTCAAATAAAATGATAAAAACCCTCAAAATTTAAGTCTAACGTTTTACAAAAAATAAGTCAGAAATATCGAAAAAAATGCAAAATTTGATGTCGCATATCTCCATAACTATTGATATTAGGTCATAATAGCTTCAACATTTTCGACTCATAATCAAGGCAGGAATATAGCCCTGCGAGGTTATTAATGTTTTACAAATAACCCTGTATACAAGAGCTTAGCAAGGACGCGAACCATTTCATATTCTCCTAGCACCAGGGTTAAAATAGTATATCTATTAACTGCCGGCAGGGGAAATATAAATAAAATGTTCAAATATATTAATTAAAGTCGTTATTACTATTTCATGGGTGTCGGCTATACATAAGTAAATACTTATTGTTTAGGAACCGACGTGTAAGAGTAATTTTTGACGGGTTGCAGCTACACATTTAATATGATAATTTGCCCCAGCCCTGGGGCGTCAGATAACGAATTATAATGATCAAAACTCTAAAAAAGAGATGTGAAATTTGTTCTTCTTTTTCTGAATTTACATAGATTCCCAATTCAGGCAATTCTACCGTCTGAAGTGTGGGCGCCTATGCCGTTTTAAATGTGTCACAGAATCTATGATCATCACCATTTTACTTCAAGAATTTTAATTTTTTTTCCTGCTATTATTTTCAATTTTAAAAAGACGTTTCATTTTCAAATACATTTTGTGCGTCATAAAAACGTATCCAATACGTAATTCATCTTATAATCAACTCGAGGCCACCTTCTCAATTCTTTAATAAAAAAATAATTTTAATTAAATAGTTTTTACTGTTGGTGTTGTTGTTGTTGCAATTTTTTATTAAATTAGAAAAATCATTTAGGTATACAGGCATATTTATGCAAAAAAAATTCCTGTCTCTTTAGGAACATAATTTGATGTTGCACCAACTCATGCTGGGTGTCTTTGGGTTAAATTTAAACTTTACTTGTTATGGTATTTTAACTGGTGACACACTAATCGTTATTTGAGATTTGTATCTGATTGTATCGATGATTGGTAACTGGTTTTTGCATTTCGACGGGCAACCGTCGATAATAGGCAATAGTTATATCTAAGTTACCGATAAAATCAGATACAGTTCAATCATGAATAACCGGTAAGAATAATACTAAAACTAAAAAATACTAAAACTATTGATACATATAGTGTAGAGTGCATTTAATTATAATACACATGTTCCTACGCAAAATATGACAAAAAATATGGATAAAAATGACCCGCACGCTAGATAATAAGGGATCCAAAAAAATAATGCTGCAAAGTACAGTTCTATTGCCGGTTATATAATAGGTGACCTCAATTTGATTTCAAAAACAAATTGAGTCATTAAAATCAGTATATAAACCTTAAAACATTGAATTGAGGTTGCCATAATAAATTACATACCTCAAAGTAGAGGTTTCCCCCTCCCTAACCCCCTACTGTAGATATGTTATAACTAAGTATGTTTATTATATAACAGACTTACACATTGATCCGTAGCACAGATTGGACGTTCATAGTAATTTATGTTTTTAGTTGATTTCAACCATTCTTGGTGATAACAGCTTTTCACCACCATTTAACTAACTTTTCACAGATACTGCCCTTTAGATATAATTAGTGGAATGCCTGAATACTTACCAAATATACAAAATCATTCAATTACTATATAACAAAAAATAATATTCAGACAAAAAAATTAAATAGATATTTTTGTTTATTAAGAATGGAACATTTTCAATAGCCAAAAAGTAAATTTTTACTCATTTTATAAAAATCGTTTAAATACTCTCATGTGTATGTGTAAACTTCGAGTGTTTGTGGGTGCTTTATGTGTATGTGTAAACATTGTTTGTTTATGTGTGTTTTATGTGTGGAGTTCACCGGGAAAAAAGAAAGAAAAAAGTGTGAAATTTTATGGCATTTATTTTTAACTGTATGCTGTAGCACCTACCAAGAGATGAAGAGGCTGGCAGGTGACAGAGAGGAGTGGAGAGGGCGAGTGCTTGTTGCAGACCAATCCTAGGATTACGACCCAAAAAAAATTTTAACATTTTCAAATTATATTCATTATAAAACAGTATTGCATTAATTAGCATTGCACTTTGTGTAAGTACTTAGGTAATACATATGAATTATTTTATTTTAATAATATTCTTTTTCTACTGACATGACAGGCCTTTTTAGTGTTGTAGTTTTTCGAATACGTGAATTTCTAATGTGATATCGTACGATATTATATATTCATAATATTCTGTTCTGGGAAACTAAACGTGTATTTTAACGAAAAATATCTGGTTGAATGAAGTTCACATAAAAAATAGAGAAAAATTTTCGTCCTTTTTAATGTTAATTTTTCACTTGGGAACGAATTTCAGTGAATAAAGTGATCCCGCAATAAATATTAAGGAACCACTGTATTCACAAAAACCATACAAAAGTCCGCAAAATATAGTTGTTTACTTTTTCTTTATTTATTTTATTCATGATATTGTTTATGTTATAATAAACTGTATTGTACTTCCTGGTCAGAGTTTTTTTGGGATATTCTGCCGTGTGTATTTTTCTGTCTGGAGTGTCTCACACTTTTGATTTTATTGACATACGCATATACTGTGATCGCTCTTAGTACTGTGGCTTTTAAAAAATCTCCTTTTTAGTAATGTTTTTTAAAAAGCGTGTATTTTTTAAAATAAAATATCTAGTCTCATGTTAATTGATTGGTAACGATTATACGATATCACCTAGTATTTTTTCGATACTTAAATATTTATTATTCAACTTTGTATTGACCACTTGGAGTAACTCTATCTCTACCGGTTTCGATACCTCTGTATCTTCGTCAGGATGGACGCATACTAACTATCCATTACTTATTCTAGCAAATAAATCAATTTTTTATCGGGGGCGTGGCTGCGGTTATGGGGGGGGGGTAATTGGCAAGTGAACGCCGAAATGGGGAATATATCAAGTAACGGGCTATTCATAAAATTCATCTAGTTATTAATTATATTGGCTTTAGTGCTCAGGCATTTTTTGATTTCTAGTATTTTTTAAGTTATACAATCTAAGGCCTCTATTATTTACATGGAGAATCTCGATGCCGTTTTCTTTTTTAAACATGTGCTTGTTTCCAAAAGGTTGTTCGCGAATTCAGAAAAGTTATTGTTATTGATACATCTCAAGTGTTCCTTTACTCCAACATTAAAATTCGTGCCGTTTACCTATATAAAATGCCGAACAGCCATTAAAATTTGGTTTATAAATACCGAAATGATTTAGCGGGCCGACTCTATCGACTCTATAGTTTATTATAAAAGTTTCTCCAAGTGGTCAATACAAATTTATTTAATTAATTAATAACCACATAGTTTACGCTATAAACATCAAAAATACTTAAATATATATTTAAATCAATTGATTTTTCATGTTAAATCTCTTCACGTTTACTGTTTTCCGCTATAATTAATAATTATGGTACAGGTCAAGGGGTTACAGATTTGACAAGACATATTTTATGTAGTTTGTTATTTGTGTCCTGTTATTCCAAATTACTAACTTTTAAGTCGTAAATACTTAACGTTTCGCCTGAAGGGACTGTGGTACGATAAATAGTTTTATCTGATGCAGCTGTTAAATTGGAACCGTTCAGACAACTCCGTGGGAACGTCGAAGAATTGCCCCAAATTATCGATACAAGGTGCTTTGTCCAATAGTAAGATTACGTTTTTTTTATACATGTTTAACTGTTCCCAGAAAAGTAAGACTTGTGTTTGGGGACAGGAGTATATGTTACACAAGAGCATGAATGAATAAGTATGTATAAGTCAATAATGGAACAGTGTAGAGAAATACAAACATCATAAGATAAATATTAGTGACTCAAGTATACTAATTATTTTCTGAGTATCGTTATTTTTATAATTCTAACTATTTTTGTTTTATTTGTGTATATTCTATTTGTTTTGTGTGTTTCTTGAATTTTGTATAGTGATCTTCAGTTCTAATATTCATTGGTAAGTTATCGAAATATTTGACACCTAGATAAGTGTAATGGTATTGTGTGGCTGTTTTGTTGTATTGGGGAATGTTTAAACATCCTATTATTTGCGCTCTTTGTGGTGTATTTATATTTTGTTGAGTGAATGTTTCTTTATGTATTTGTAAAAGAGGTGTTAGTGTATAATCTGTCTAATGTTGAAAGATTGTAATCCAGAAAAAATCCAGTATAAACAAATGCAGAACTAAAGCTTTATAATGTACAGCGACTCAGATGGGTGGATGACGTTTATGTGCGGATGCTAAAAAGAATTCAATTCAATTCAATTTATTTAATAATATTTTCATTACAAACAAAGTGATCGAGGTATACATACTATGAAAGTATAGGTATATATCAAAATAACAATATTTAATTAATTAAAAATAACATAAAATCTGGTCAAAGGTGTAGGAAAATCCTGCTTCGGAAAACCCCTTCAGACACATGGAATATATCAATACCCAAAGCGATATTGTTCAGCATAACGGTAGCTCTTCCAACATCGGCAGGTTGGTCCTCTGTATATTAAAATGTGAAACAATGTATGCTGACGATGTCTAAGGTAATTAATTATCAGGAACATACAAACCAACGCTCCGCATAATTTCATGATTATCGATCTTACTGCGCAACAATCGAAAAAAATGTATAATCAAATACACATTCCTTCTAGTCTCTAAACTATTGTAGCCAAGCATACCCTGGAGAAACTCGATTGGGTTAGGTTAGGTTAGGTAAGAGAAGAGAAGATCAGGGTAAGAGAAGATCGGGAAAACCAGTAAGACCAGGAAGTAGAGCTGCTGCAAATTGCGAACTGAAAGACTCAGGAAGCGGAAGTTCGATATGGACTGCAGGGATATGGAAGAAATTTGAACATTCTCAAAAAAAATGTGAATGAATACTGATCTGAAAAAGAATAAAAGAATAAAAATAATTTTCAGGCGTATTCTAGTGTATATGTTAATGGGAATGACAATTTTACAATTTCATGGGAATGACAAATTTCAACCATAGATAGAGATAGCATAATTTGTAACGAATAAAGAGAAGCGAAATATATACCATATATAGGTACAACTTTTAAAATTTAATGGTGGTCAATATGGATGGAATCGTGAACGTTACATTGTATAAAGTGATCACTGAAGCCAGCCAAAGTTAACATAATTTTCAGGAATATTTTAGCGTATCCCAATTATAATAATTTCGTTGTCTGTCCGTCCGTCCGTTTGTCGGTCCATCGTAAATTCGTGTAACGATCGTAACTTCTCTACAGTAAGTTTTTTCTTTTAAATAAATACTTATTCCTTAGGAACCGTCAGTTATAAGTACCGTCATTTTTGACGGGTTACAGCTAGTATGTTAATAAATTCGAGTGAATGTCAGAAGCTATACAAACGACTTGCATCAACATTTTCAGAGACAAGTGGAATATTCTCGAGTGACTAGTGCGAGTTACAGAGTAGTTCTCAAGATAATTTCGTGTCTGTTGCTTGACCACAATAACTTGGCGTGCGGCGACTTTGGAACTAAAACCCGCCGCGCCCGCACCCGGCGGTAACCCCTCGCCCTGTCATTCAGTACAATTTTGTATTTGCTCGGGAGCTATGACATCTTGATTACCAATATACACTGAATTATTATGTACAAAACATTCTAAACAGTCCGGGATGGTGCAAGAACAATTGCCAATGAAGTATTAAAGTTTTGCGAAGCTGAAAAGTAAATAATGGACCGATATTACCTTCTGACAGTTTGACAGATAGAACGGCCGCTATTACGGCTTGGTTTCTTTAGCGCTGCCCGACCAAATTTCTGTCAAAGGCGTCTGGGTTGGCGTCTTTTTTGTTACCACCTCGCTAAAGAGACGTGAATGGGCCATTTCGGTCACAAAAATGGTCTTCGAGAGGTTATCGTCCCACTAACACGGCCAAAACAACCTGGCGTTTCTGGAGCCCGGAGCGTGCGCTCGCGGTACATATAATGCGCGGCTTGGCGATGCACCAAAGTACGAAGAAATCTGCATAATCGTGCACGACTGGCGGCATACTGGTCATCTGCACGACTTGAGCTCGTTTAAAATAACATTTTACGTGCATTGCCGTACAGGAAAATTAACACAACAATTAGTTTCAAATGATGATTGTATCTTTATGAATAATATGCGATAATCATACTCTAGCGGAATTACGAGAATCCAAATCAATAGAATGATTGAAACCAGTATAATTTGTAAACTAATCAACTTTACTGCAATCCGATCAATGTCAGCATAACAAGACAGGAATAAAGATGAGTATCCTTTACTATTATATTATACTTTACTATATTACTATTCCCCACCCTCGCACTTCATACAAATGCGGTAATTTCAAATCTTGTTAATTCAATGTCTACATCTAGTGTTTCTAATTTTTTACTGTAATAAAGTGTATTCTGTAATATTTTCCCTTAATTAATTGTGCAACTTTGAAGATTGACATTTTTAAAAATTGATTTTATTATTTGTATGTATCTACTTACATTTTACTAATTTATTATGCCTAATTTGAGATGTCTGAATGATCGTGGTTTTTCTGAATTTTCAAATCATTTATTAGGAAATGATCACGGTTTGAATAAAATTTTAGGACTTCCTATTTTACACGTAAATAATTTTGGTCTGAAATTGAATAATTTAGAACTAACTAACTAACCATCACGCCGTTTTCCCGCAGGGGTAGGCAGAGAGGATTGAACGCCACACACTTCTATCTTGGCACGTCATATTTGCTTCGGCCACATCCATACAATAATTTAGAATCATTAGAAATTAGTAAAGTATGTTGTAATAAACAAAATATTGTTATTAATTAATTAAATTTAACTACTAGACCAATCAAGAACTTCAGCAATAATATTTAAAAATAGCTTTTCAAATAATTTAGAAAAACAAAAAACAAAGGACATTATTCATTTTGATATTTTGACATATAGAAAATTTACGAGAATAATCCAAGTATATGGTCCCGTTGTTCATACAATGAAAATAAGTATTTCACTATATAATTCAATGTCCTGTTAATTTAATCTAACTAAAATAATCGTAATCGAAATTAAACAAACCAAACCTAATAACCTAACCTAACCTCATAAATTGCCTATGAAATTTCAAAATATGCAGTGCATTTTTCGAAACATTAAAGTGTAATATCTTATTTAATACTTTCTTTTTAAACGTAAATTATCTTTCATTTTGTTATTAGCACATTCAATAATATAGTGAAATAATCATTTTCGTTGTATATGCAATGGGACCATTATCTTGGATTTAGCCAATTTACGAAGACTCCCAATTCGCACGTCGAGATAAACCAGTCTTCAAAATTTTAATGCTAATAACTAACAACATAGACTATGTTTCAGCTCCATATGTGTCAAAGCGTGAATTAAACTGATTTTAACAAAGTCTTTTAAGACGGCACCACTGTTACATCTGGATCTGGATACAAGCGTATAGATACACTTACCCCCTGTATGCACTTTCCACAACTCCCTTACTCTAATGGCCGGCTATAGTCAAGAATACAATCGAACTTGAATTTTGATGAAAGAAAAATTGTTCCTGGTGTAATAAAGGGTCCTGATTACATAAATGAAGTCAAATTTTCCCGCTTGCTGGTTTAAAAGTAGTTATTTCAAGTTTAAAAATGATACATTTTGACACTTCACGCCATAGGTGCCCATATAATAAAACAAGAAACCACAGAAAATTGTTGTATCAGGTAGGGAAAGACGAATTTTGTTTTAAAAATGGAAATAAGTCTAGATGACGTATCCGGTAGGAAGAGGGCAAATTTTTTATTAAAAACTGATTCAAATTCGCAATGATATTTTCTTAGGTAATATGGGGCATACATTATATTGCACGGGGCGCGGCTCAGGATCGTATAGTTGGCATGTTTGATAATGAATGGGCCCACTTATGATATACGTGATTTGCCAATTTCTATGAACAAAACAGCAAAAACATATATTTTGTATATGCATATATGGCGTGAATTGTCAAAATGTATCATTTTTAAACATGAAATAACTGCTTTTAAACCAGCAAGCGGGAAAATTTGACTTCATTTATGTAATCAGGACCCTTTATTACACCAGGAACAATTTTTCTTTCATCAAAATTCAAGTTCGGTTGTATTCTTGGCTATAGCCATAACTTACAACATAGACCGTTTCAGCTCCATATGTGTCATAGCGTGAAGTAAACTGATTTTAACAAAGTCTTGTAAGATGGCACCACTGTAACATGATCTGGATACAAGAGTATAGATGCACTTACCCCTTGTATGCACTTTCCACAACTCACCTTAGTCTAATGGCCTTTGTGCACAGAATAAGACTATGAGATTAATTTCAGAGATTTAGTTAAAACAAATTTTTGCAACGATAATTTGTGTTATTTTAAAAGATTAATCATTTTGAATTCCTGCCTTCTAACGAACCTGTACCCTGACAGGTATCCTCACGATACCTTACATTCCTTTGTGATGTGTTACGTTGAGTTACAGTTAGGTTGGGTTAAGTTAGGTTAGGTTATTTAATGCAAGTCATAGCAGCATTGTAATAAGCTGACTTTATGCACCTAACTTCTGTTGCATCGCATATCCGATGCGAATACTTGGAAAGAGTGAATTGAACCATAAATTTAAAATATAAAATTACTACTATTTTAGCTTCGAGAGTAGCAGTCTCCCTCAACGTCAGATATAGTTATGGGTGTTTTTTTTAGAAGCGGAGAGTTTTAAATTAAAATAACACACTTAAATTATTTTAAATATCCACAAAATTGGCTTAATTTGACAGATAATTTTATGGCATTAATTTTTCAATATAATTTTTGTCATGTAGTCGCCGTGGCTGGTGCGTATATGGCATAATCTGGAGGTCCGCCTCTAAAAAAACACGAAATCATAAATTAAAATGTTACACCACGAAATAACTGCCACATCTTTCGATGATATTGAACCATTAATTTTTCGATTAATTAGACAAAACTCTATACCTCAGACCATGGGTTTACCCTATCGCCGCACCATAATAAATATGAAACGTGTACAAGTATGGTGGTATTTTTAAAAGTGCATTTCTCGTTAAGCATGTTGATTTGTGTAGCCAAACAAATAAACAGAAATTCTTTCCGAATTATAACCTAAGGTCATGATTTGTGATTTTGTTTTTATGCCCGGGTTCCAGCGAGAGGTGGAGTCGATTGTTTGTGAGGGAGGTCGATGACCTCGAAGGTTTCGCCCAAATTTCCTAAGTCGTGTTGGGTGCAGGTACTCCAAGCTAAAATGCCACGCGAGGTCTCTGTGGTAGGGTTCCTTAACATTCATGCTTAACATTTTTACGTTCATTGTAATTACAAATTATGTTTATTAAAATGAATGACAAAATTCACAAAACACAAAATAACCAGTAGATGAATTTGGTGCATTTATGTAATGTTTTCCTAAGGACAATTGATGGCAGTTTGATATTCAGTCACTCACAGCTAGTTAAGAGGCCAAACATGGACTACTGCTGTAGTATCTTCGCTCGACGTTAGATGCTGGTGTTAATCCTTTATTCTAATCTCTTTATTTACTTTGCTTACTGTACTTCTCTTCTTCTTTTTCTTCTTCTTCAGCCTTCTTCTCTTCACTGCTGGATATAGGCTACTTCCAACTTCTTCCACTCGTCTCTCTCTTGGCCCCTACGCTTTCAGGCGACTTGCTTTACAATACTTTAATTTCTTTCTACGTTGCTTGTTTTAAACTAGGTATCTAAAATGTAAAATCGTAACGTGTTGCTGTATGTCGTACGTAGGAAAATTATATATTATACTAAAAAAAAAAACGCTATCTGTCTAACCAATAATATCTAATCTTTTTTTCTACATTTTTTTTAAAGTTTTTAGTACCTACTCAACTAACCAACGTACCATACGGTTTCCGCAGAGGGACCGATAAAGAGGATAGAATGCCACACTCTTGCCCAACGTTCCCTCTAATTTTTCTATAGTGAGTTCAGACTGTTAACTCATCTGAGCAGTAAATTTTGAACAAAAAATAATATGTGCGTAAATGTGCGTCATGTTTTGCATGCAAAAATTATTATATGCGTAAGAAACAACACACCTAATTAAGGAGTAATTATCTTTAAGTATTTGGTGCTTCGTCACATTAAAATCCTAAAAATCCTATTAATAAAATGTTGTCACTGTTCGGTCTCTTAAGGCAAATCTAAATTTCTGATTTCGCATATTGCTTTCTGTGTGCGGGGGTTGGGAATGTGTGTGTGGACAAATATTTATACGTGTGCTGCAGCACACCATACAGGGAATGTTTCTTTTGCCTCGTTTACTTTCTCTTATCTTCTTCATCTTCATCTTGTCATATGCACACTTCGATTTTTGAAGCTTGATACAGGGTCTTTCGAAGATGCTCTCTGTTTCGGTCGCTTCCAAGATTTACCTATTTTTACTCCCTTTCTTTCAACTCGTAGCGTCTGCTCGTCGCTTGTCTGCCGAAAAAACTTTGGACCGATTTTTAACGACGATGATAAAAATGACCTAACAAATTTTCGTTTAAATTTATTCAATTATTAAAGTATAATTTTGGATTATTCGAAATTTTAACAGTTTTTACTACTCCCCTAACTCGAGCCCGACGCGTGTAGAGTAAGCGCGAAACCTGTTTCAACTAGTAAATGAGAAAGAGAGTATGATAAAAACTTGGATTTTATGGGTTAGTTTTTTTAACATCTCACTCAAACGTTTCACATTCCCGAAGCATATATTTACATTCTATCGATTTTTTCATTATAGATTTTTATTCCATTACAGACCGTATTGCCACCATAATTATTGTAACAATAAATATAGATGTTTTATATTCGCCATGATTATTCACCTATCATTTAAAATATTGTAAAAATTTGTCAAATAAATTGTCGATGTAAGAATAATCTTGTCGATTATGAATGATAAAAAACTTAATAAATAAATAAATGAAAATCCAAAGTATACACTTATTGGCAATATTTTTTGAAAACGACGACTTCCAAATCAATCATTTCGATGGTCTCTACGGTTACTATCGAATCTGCAAAAATTCGATATTCGTTTCACTATCTTAATATGTCCAATTTAAAAAGTAAAAAAGTAAAGTATAATTTTGATATTTCATTAAAAAAACAACAAATATACAGGAAAATTCAACTTCTTTAAGCACTATCCGCGTGAATTGGATTCCTTAAAATAAAAAAAATAAAAAATGTTTTTTTTTTTCAATTTCGATCGTATCTACCTGTACGTAAAAACCGTCGATTATTTTACATCTTTAATGACATTGTCATCCAATCGGTATGTTTTCCGTTCATTTTCCTTTAAAAATGTAAGCTGCTGAAGCACTTGTAAAAATAAATGTTTTCAATTAGTGGAGGTTATCGATGTTAAACTTAAAACCAAGCACGGCTTCGCACGCGTAGATATATGTCGTATTTATGTCAATTTGTGCATTAACCTTAACACTTACATATATTTATGTCGTCGCGTACTTTTTTATAGAACTTTTTCTATAAATACAACTTCTCTATACAAAGTAAAACATCTCTTACTGTTAAGGCATCGTTCGTAAAAAACGCATCGCTCGACCATTTTTTCGTCGACTTTAGTTGTAAAATATGTCACCACGAAAATTATTTTAACGGGATCACATATAGCCTATGTCAACCCTGAAAGTTCATTCTAAATATTGGTTAAAAGATTTTATAAATCGGATGAGTAGTTTCGGAGATTATCCCCTACATCTAATCTTACAAACTCACAAACTTTACCTCTTTATATATTATAGTCATACCCGGCGTTGCACGGGTTAAGGATTAAGTAAAAAATAAGTTTGTGAGGGAAAACAAAGGTTCCCCTGTTCTCTAAAAAACAATGTTTCCATTCAATGTTAACATAAGTTATTGTAACATAACCGTAATACTTAGATATATGGTATTGCAGACTTTTTTGTAGATATTAATGTCCTTTATAAAACTGTAGTACATCACTTTGACCTATTGTCAAAAATTTCCGCAGCGTACGCGATATAAGGTTTTTTTTGGTATTTTTTTCACACGTTGGGTTACATTATGCAAGTTTTCATACGGATTTCTAGTATTTTTGTAAATATTCTATAGCCTATGTTCATCAGGGATAATGTAGGATTCTAAATGTGAAAGAATTGTAGTAGTAGTAGTTTCGGAGCCTATTCAATTCAAACACACAATTAAATCTTTCCTCTTTATAATATTAGTATAGAGTATAGAATAGATAGTATAGATATAGATAGATAGCAAGTAACTCTATGAATTTTAATCAGAGTGTATCGATAGTCGTAATTGCAAACCTTCTACCGCGGGAAGGTGACTGGCTGGTTGGGTAAAAAGGTTGCTTTAAGAGCGGAATTAGCATATTGGCCAAGGAGCATAAACCTTTATGGGTGCGCAAACACACAACACTTTGTATCGCTGCAAGGTAGGGAGGTGGGTACGTCGGATCCTGTGAGGTTATCAAAACATTTTATAAATGATTCATCACCTTGAATTCCTCGAAAGCCTCGAGCTGCTACCTCCAGGGCTGGGAGTCGACTCATTACGCACACAGAACACTTTAAAAATGTAAAAATGTACGCAAAATGAATATTTTACATGAAATCCTTGAAACAATGAACGATTAACGTAGAATTAGGAAAAATTAACCTTATACTATGTAATCCGTTGTACGGCTGTATTAAAAATATATCGATCTTATGGTTCGACGGTAACACAATTATTCAAATACACACCATACTTAAGGGGTAAAAAGAAAACGCAGCAACTTCCTACTGAGGTGTTTCTGAGATAAATACAAGAAACCTGTCACTACTCGAGGAAACTTCTCTGGAATCAATGAAACCTACATCTTTATTTTTATTTTTAAACTAACAGATCATCAACAGGTAATTAATGACCTATAGATGGTCCTAGAGATGACATTAGAGTACTAAGTATAAATATTTTATGAAAATTTTGAATATGATATGTTTATACAATACACTTTTTATGATAAATTAATAATAAATAATGACTTATTGATAAAATAAATTGTAAATAATATTCGGAAGAAAATATAGACCAACGCAAATCAATAAATACAATTTAGGAATGAATTATTATTATTATTATTAAAAGCAAAGAGCAATATCCTTGTAGTGTTAAGGTACAATACACATGCTTATTTAGTGGCATGCTAATGAGCATGACACTAATAAGCATGCCCTAACAACTGTACACACTTGCTCATTACTGGCATGCTTATTAGTGGCATGCTTTTGTCATAGAATAGAGACGCTCTTGTCCAAAAAGAAAACTTTGCAAACTGAAATAGAAAATTCAAGTGAACCAATAAATCAAAAAAGTTCCCGAGTTTCCATCCGCACATTTTTGATTTTAATTTTTATTGTAAGGTTTGAATCATTCATGCCTATTAATAAAGTTTAATAAACATTATTTCTCACCGAGTATTCCACAGACATTCGTGATTCCTATAATAAATCACGAAAATAATGTTTCATCATCTCCCCAAGGCGCCATATTTGTTTCATCTGTCGCGGAGCCCGCGAATGACATAAGCATGCTCATAATAAGCAAGTCTGTTCACACATGCTCCAAAGATACCCCTTCTCTATGGTTAATGATAGTGGCATGCTTATAAATCAACCGGCGGTTGATGTTTGAGCATGCCACTAGGTGGCATGCTCATTACTGGCAATGTGCGTACACACATGCCACATGCAAGGCCTAAAGAAGGTCGATACTGCGCATGCTCACGTGCCACTAAATAAGCATGTGTATCTATAGCTTTAATAGCAAAGGCAGCAATATTCACTTCAACCAATCAACCCTCAAGGATATATCACGTAAGAAAATGGCTGCCTCATACTAAAGCGAGAGTATGTCAATTTTGAACTGAAGGGACGGCAATATCCAATTATATAAAACTCATCTTGTCATCTCGTTACAGTATGAAGGATTTTTAAATGATTACAATCTTCAAATGCTTTCACGCCGAATTTGCCATTTAACAGAAAATAACAGGATTTGATTCAATTCAAAAAAGATCAACTTTATTTTTCCAATTTGCCTCAGGTAGCAAAAGTTCACTTATCGAACACACCATAAGAAAAGAAGAGACACACCCGGTACGTGTTTAGGGCCGTGGCAACGTCGCATTTTCAAGTTCTGTCCGTTGTTGAATCACGGGTTCAGGCCTTTGGCCTACCTACCTGCAGAAGTGTCGCCAACCTTTGCGAAGAAAATCGTTAAAATATGCTAATGTTACATCTTTACTCGGTCTTTACATTATAAAAATAAAAATCGACGGATATCCATCTCTGTGTGGATCCCACAGCGAGATAAGTTGGTTTATTATTTGATTATTGCCTATCCATTGACGTCATATTTGATAAAAAAATAATGATCTGCGTACACGGATTACGAACAACACCAGTCTTCTCCTTTTTCCTTAACTTCTCGTCTATTTCGAGTCGATTTGGCTTTAATAGAACATCTATTATTTCCATTTTTGTTTAATTTAAAGACTATCGACAGGTCAGAATGACCCTAATGGATAGTCATTTAGGACAAGGTGATTAGTACAGTTACATTTTACAGTAAAACATTAATACATTATACAATATAAGTATAGTACAATAAGCGACTACAAGATGAACTGAATGAAGTTCACATTCTCCACACGACATAATAGGCATGTAGGCTCCCAGGTCAACCAAGTCAGAAAATGTGTGCTCGCGTCTTTGTGGCAATAATTTTTTTTCTTTAGGTTGATTTCCGAAGAGTCCGTCATACACGCTCAAATTGGTACGTACATATTGTCTTGTATACCAGCGGCGTGTAATCAGTACTTAACTCGCTATATTCATGTCACAATAAAGAAGTTTCCGCTTTTTATAGAATTATTATAAAAAATTAAAGGTGAAAGAGTCATTAAAATATCTCCACAAACTAAAAAGTTATGAGACTTTAAAGTTGCGTTGCAAAAATAATTTCGTATCATGCGACGCGCCAGCGTGTGACGTCACTTGACCTAGACGACACGGCTCGTGTTTGCTTACTGCCTGTGGTGCGACTATCTCGGCTAGGTCAAATGACGTCACAGGCGGCACAGGTCTCAGCCGTTCCGTAAACTAAAATACGTAAACTTAAATTCTCTATCATTTATTGACAGATTTCAATTTTTTCATTGGTTTATTAGTATTATCGACATCATGAAACTTCTCCATTATTTTAGTATATTTTTTTTTGTATTCCGGAAATAATCCTAATTGTAATGCTTTCGTTTCTGTCCACCCGTCGTAACTTCGTGTAACGTCCGTAACTTATTTATTGTAATTTTTTTTATATATATAAATAAATAAATACTTATTCCTTAGACCGCATTCAAAAGAACATGCGCAAAAAATATGTGTGTTGTTTTGACGCAAAAAATGAACACAAAAGAAATTTTTCTAGTAAGTAACTAACCTTTTTAAACTAAAAAATATAAAATTTATATAAATTAACTTTGTAAACACCACTTATTTATTGAAAAAATTCAACATGTTTCGAAACCAATGGCTTCTTCGTCAGGATAACAAAAATAAAAATTAAAAATCGAAGTAGATGAAAATATTAAAAAGTTATATATGGAAAAGGATAATAAAAAGTACCAACTTAACATGAAAATAAATTTAAAAGATGACTATTTGCAAAAAGGACCTGATTATTTATAACATTCAATTTACTATTTACACTTTTTCTTATTTCCCAAATTTTTAATTTATCAAACTGTGATTCTGTATAATTTTTATGTAAAATTTGTAAACCCTTATTAATATCAAAATAATGATCCATAGCCAAAAGATGGTTAGCAAATTTGCTATTATCATTTTCCATATATAACTTTTTAATATTTTGATCTATACTTCGATTTTTAAATTTTATTTTCGTTATTCTGACGAAGAAGCCATTGGTTTCGAAACATGTTGAATTTTTTCAATAAATATGTGGTTTTTACAAAGTAAATTTATATAAATTATAATTATATCACCACAAAATAATAATTTTGCTATATTTGAAGAAGAAGTAAAAAAATATATATTTATTTGGAATATCATATTGAGGCTTGTAATTAGGGATGGGTCGTCCACGTCCGTCCATCGACGAGACGATCAACTAGTTGAATTCGTCAACTAGTTGACGCTTCAACTTCGTTACGTGGACATTAATAATCTCGCAGGACTATATTCCTGCCTTGATTATGAGTCGAAAGCTATCATCATGACCTAATATCAATAGTTATGGAGATCAGCGACATCAAAGTTTGAATTTTTTCAATATATCTGACTTATTTTTTGGAAAACGTTGGACTATCCCTACACTAACTCAAATCGATTACGAAAAATTCATTCGTTTCAATACAAGTTAAATAAAATGATAAAAACCTTTACATTTATTTATTATCTATAAATTTATAAATAAATACATAATTTAAAAATACTTTACATTTGAGATGTTATCTAGAAATTTATTGAAGAATAAATCTTTCAAAGTCAGGCTTTCACTTTGTGGTGACATTATTAGTAAATAAATATATCTGTATTATTTGTCAACTTTAGTTTAAGGCTCAATCTGAGAAAAGGAACATTGTTCCCGAAACATGTCAAAAATCAATAAAAAGTGGTGTAAACAAAATTATAATAGATTTATTTTTTTATCTATAAAGTTGAAAATAGATCAACTAGTTGACGAATTCAACTAGTTGATCGTCTCGTCGATGGACGGACGTGGACGACCCATCCCTACTTGTAATACATTCTAGGTGTTGGTAATACGGGCTTTCCAGGCAATTTTTCCCCGCTTTTCTATTACCGGAAAAAGCTATGGAATGGTCTTTTGATTGTGGTCGACCTATAGTAACCGATATGTAAAAGTACCGTAATAGCAATATTTTACGAGTATTTAGTAAAAAACATAATTTTATAAAAAATTACTTAAAAGGAGAAATTATTTTTTTAAAAATATTTTTGATGTTAATGCTATAATTAATCTTGTGATTGGACAAAAAAATTTTTTTGAAAAAAAATTTTACTATAAAGAAGTTATGGACGTTACACGAAGTTACGTAGACAGACAGAAAAATAAATTATTATAATTTGTATTTATGCTCAAATTCATTTAGTATACGAGTGCTTTGCATATCGGATTGTCTCCGAATTGAATTATGCTCGCGATTCAAGATTTAATATAATTTTAATTTCCCCATGTGTAACGCGGTAAGACATTGGGGTTTTACACGTGTGAGAATCAGTACTTTTTTAATACTGAAGCGCTATTCTTAGACATAATTGTTGGCGTATAATCGTCGGCAATTGAAATAGTTATAAAATAGCATAAATTACCGGGACCTACGTAGAGGCTGCTCTCGTGACGTAGTGCAAACCTGTTTTGTGAGAAAAAAGTGCCGATCGCACGGAGCGCGAGATCACTCCCGGCGGGCAGATAAACCCACACCGTTGTTTCGGTCGATAATATTTATAGCCACATTTGTTGGACGTAAACGTAAAGTAACACCGATGCTAAACTTTTGTTGTTTTAGGCGTCTGATACACATGCTTCTTTAGTGGCACGTGAGCATGCGCAGTATCGACTTTGACAGTGGCATGCTTATTAGTGGCATGTGTGTACGCACATTGCTAGAAATGAGCATGCCACCTAGTGGCATGCTCAAAAATCAACCGCCGGTTGATTTATAAGCATGCCACTGTCATTCACCATAGAGAAGGGGTATCTTTGGAGCATGTGTGAACAGACTTGCTTATTTATGAGCATGCTTATGTCATTCGCGGGCTTCGCGGCTAGTATTATCGATGCGATCTTCTCAGTCCGCGACAGATGAAACAAATATGGCGCGTTGGGGAGATGAAAAAACATTACTTTTCGTAACTTATTATAGGAATCACGAATGTCTGTGGAATACTCGGTCACCGTTGTGTAAAAATAATATAGTGAGAAATAATGTTTACGAAACTTTATTAATAGGCATGATTGATTCAAATCTTACAATAAAAATTATATAAACTAAAATCAAAAATGTGCGGATGGAAACTCGGGAACTTTTTTGATTTATTGGTTGACTTGAATTTTCTATTTCAGTTTGCAAAGTTTCCATTTTGAACAAGAGCGTCTCTATTCTATGACAAGAGCATGCCACTAATAAGCATGTGTGTTTGATTGTTAGCTTTGGGCTTGCTTATTTATGAGCATGCCACTAATAAGCATGCCAGTAATGAGCAAGTGTGTACAGTTGTTAGGGCATGCTTATTAGTGGCATGCTCATTAGCATGCCAGTAAAGAAGCATGTGTATCTGTACCTTTAGTGATCGTAACCCTACGGTCAAAGCGTGCGTTTTTAATTTTTTGATATGTAACGTCTTTCCTCTAGCTTTCCTACTATCTGTGGGAGTGATTTCGTGCAAGTGGACGTAATTTCGTAACAGGAAACAAGAAGCCGGGGATGCGCGCGCTACTTCATTTGACCAATGAGCGCGCGCGGTGATAAAATTGGCCGATGGTGCCAAACATTGGCAACCCATTTTCCGAGAAGTTATTAATAAATATTAATAAATGTATAATATAAGTTTGTTTCTTTCAAACTTTGGAGAGGATGACAAAATTAAAGAAAATAAACACTTAATTTAGAAAATCGCTTCGTGTGATGATAAAACTATTGATCAAAAAATGTTCTCAGGTTTTCACGGCCATTCGGAGTCTTCTGTTTATAGTTTTCTGGGATATTCTGCCGTATACATGTGGCCTCTCTGGCCGAAGTTTGGCTAATGTGGACACTGATGATGGACCCTGCAATGGAATCTGAAACGTCACATGTACACGGCGGAATATCCCGAAAAACTATACACAGAAGAAACTATTGATCTATCGAGATTTTGGCAGTTAAAGACAAAAACTCAATTTCGCCTGCATGATATTCGACTTGACAGCGAGCCTACAACCATAAATAGGTCCTGCAACTGTTAGACAAACAAAAGGTACTAAATTACCAATATATATATATAGTATATATATAATATATATTCATTTTACTTTTTTTATATATAGCGATTATCATTTAACATTTTTTTTTTTAAAAAAAATAGAGATGCGAACACGGAATACGTGTCACATCAATATTCTTACTATTTTCAAACTAAGCTAAACGCTTGTGCTATGAAAATAGGACTAACTTGCTAGTCTGGGCTGAGATTCGAACCCGCGACCTTTGGATCACGAGGCGAGTGTCCTAACCACAAGACCAACAAGCTAAACTGCTGCGAGTTTTTAATTTGCCCAACCAAACATCAAGGTCAACGGGGTGAAGTTTGACGTACAGCAAGCGCAAAGTGAAGCGCATTACGGCGAATCTCTGAGACAAATAAAAACTTTGATTAATTTCAGATGTTTCATTTGTCTCCCGCCGCCACGATCGTGTGGCAATATTTTGCGTAAAAGTAGCATCATTACTGCCGATAATTACAACAATAATAATACCGTTCTCTGTCTGTTCGTAACTTCCTGTAACGTCGTAACTTTTTTATAAAAACATTTTTTTAAACTTCTTTTTCTTACCTTTCTACTATCTATTTCTTTTCTTTTTTTATGTAAATAAATTAAAACTTATTCCTTAAGAACCGAAATGTAAAGAATAACGTCATTTTTGACGGGTTACAGCTAGTATGTTAATAATTCGGGTGAATGTCATATACAGATAATATACAGATAAGAAGATTATTGCTCCATACTCTAGTCAAAATATAGAAGACTCCTTACCAGCGGTGCAAAAATATCGACATGTGACCACTGCAAAGGCTTCCTAGACTAGCAAACAGATACGAGCAACTTGACGTCTTTGCCGATAATTTTATAATATTCAAACCTATTTTAAAAGGTGTATTGAAAGTTTACTAGTATTTGTCGAATTGGACTGAAATATGTAATTGTTTTGTATTTGTTTTGATTGTTGGTTGAGTGAGATAACTAAGTTAAATGTAATTTTTTTATTATATTCTGGCTTTCTAAGCTTGTCTTATTGCTTTTCACTCTATATTATTACTTTTTTTTTGTTTTTGAATTTCTATTATATTATGTTTTACTTATGCCTATGCTTGTTATATACTTGCTTCTAACTTTATATTATATTTATATTTGTATATGTATTTTAAGTATTTTCTTTCTAATAAATGTCATTATTTTTTTACATGTTATTATTTTTTTCTTAAAACTATATATTCTATAAGTGTACACTTTACCTATTTGTTTGTAAAAGCCCTATAGGGCATTAATAAATAAATAAATAAAAATGTAGTCGACTGACATGTAGTAGCCGTCATTCTTGACGGGTTATAGCTACTACAAAAATGACTCCCGTGTTGCGATGGGCTTGGGTCAATATCATTGAATGTAAATAATAATGGCAACCAACGCAAACGTGCTGCGTTCGGCGTGCTTCAAGCGCTAAGCTTCTTCGTGGATAAACCTCTTGTTTTTTATTATTTTCTTTATTTTTTTGGGGAGGGGAAGGCCCTCCTGTCATTGGGCGCGCCACTGCACTCTTGTAAAAACAACCAGTAGGGGAGAACAGGGTAATGAAAGCCGTCGGGCAATAAGAGCGATGATGATTGAACGAAAAGTAGGCACATTCTTGCGATCGTAAACACTCGACCGCTTCTGTCAACTATCGAGAAAGTTCACATGACGAACACGAGTCGGAAGTGCCATGCATTAAGTCACAAGGGACGGTTGTGTGTTTTTCGATCCACGCTTATAAAAAACTGCCGATTGCGAGCGCCAAGATAAGCATGAAATTATATTTTATTATGTTTATGCTTATTACATCCCTAGATTCATTTACTAACAAGTCCAATTGGTCAAATTGTGATTGAAAGTAGAATTACATATTTATATTATTACTTTTCAAAATGGTGGTCAACGGGTAATGGTAGCTTAGCATGGATAAATGCAATTTGCGATGATGAGTCTGAATATTCAGAAGAGGAGGCTTTATGTGCAATTTGTTTATCCACGGGAAAAAGTGGGGAGATGCAGAAGTTGCGGAAACTAGGCTCATAAAGAATGTTCTGGCAGTGATAGTCCAGATACTTATATTTGTGCTTTTTGTTTGGATCCGTAAAAATTTGGGTCCTTTGTTTTTCCTTAATAATTTCATCTTTATTGATTTGTTTTGTTTACAAAGTTGATTTTTTTATATGTTTTACAAATAGTTCTACGTATTAACAACTAAGATTTCATTTAAATTATTTTTACTAAAATTTTCGGGAAAGTTTAAATATTATGGCTCCAATTTCGAATATAAGCGTTAAATGGGCTCTCATTACCCGCATGGGTCGGGTAATGGGAGCGACTGACTTTTTTTATAAAATCGTTATTGTACCTTCATACATGACTGTGATTGATTATAAATGTGATTAAAATTACACTCACTAGGGAATGAACATGCAGAGGCGGCTGACATTTTTGCTGATAGTATAACTGTGTATAGGACAAAGCTGATACAATTGTTTACATCTCAACAAAATGGAAATGGACAATAAATTCTTCTGTATTATTATTTTACGTTTGACTATTATTATTTGTATCTTTAACTGTATTATTATTTTATGTCTTATGTTTTTCTGTATTATTATTATTACCTTTTAACTATGATTATTGTAACTTTTAACTGTATTATTATTTTAACTGTCTTATGTTATTTTTTTAAAATTTTAGTCTGTATATTTTTGTAAAAGCCCATAAGGGCGTTATATAAATAAATAAAAATTGTTGGATAATCAATGTAGAAGTTCTTAATTAAAAATTATAAGAAAGTTAACAAATGTGGTTTTAATCACAAATTCCCATAGTAGGCTCCCATTACCCTGTTCTCCCCTATTCTCGGCCGTATCATTGAAATGCAGTGTCTACGTGCAAATATAAATATCGCATGATATGGCGTCGCTTTACGGTGTATCAGCGATGGTCATTTTTAATGACTCACATATATGATGAAATAATTTGCGGACAATTTGTAAGGAATGCATACAATGCAGATGGACATTTAAGCCAGTAGAGTCACCTAACAATTTAACTTCATTTTGAATGAGGTCAGTAACATCACGCACACCCCCAGAAACACCGCGCACACTGTGACCTCACCGTGGTTTTGTTAAAGTGTACATCATTCAGCCGATTAAAATTATAGTGACAACACAGGGATGACGGGAGCCCAACCACAATGAAGTACCCGGACAGTGGCCAGTACCGTGAGGCCTATTTTCGTTGAGTTGAAATTATAATATTAATCATCAATATATATATATAAAAAAAAGAAACCCGTGTTTCCCTATCCGCCAAGTTTTCTCCACACCAGCCACAACCACCCACCAGTGGTTATGGTGGTGGATAGCCCTTGGTGTCACATCGAAAATATGCGAGTTTGGTGGGGGTGGCTGTCCGTGGGTGGGAGTGGGTGACGAAAATGTGCTTTCTAGCACATTGTTTTCCTATCCGCCCGTGTTTCCCTATCCGCCAAGTTTTCTCCAAACCAGCCACAACCACCCACCGGTGGTTATGGTGGTGGATAGCCCTTGGTGTCACATCGAAAATATGCGAGTTTGATGGGGGTGGCTGTGCTTGGGTGACGAAAATGTGCTTTCTAGCACATTGTTTTGTTATGGGAAGGCCGCAAATGCTTCAGATTGTTTTAAATTAGGCGCGCCGACTATGCTGGTGAGTCTAGAAGGTTCCGGAAAAACCTGCTCTAGAAAGTTCTGGAAGGAGAAGGTTCTAGAAAATTCTCTAAAGTTCTATAAGATTCTAAACTGAGTGGCGGAATGTGTCGGTGTGTCTAGAAGGTTCCTGTACATTCGATAAATTTCTTGAAAGTTCTGGAGGTAGAATGTCCTAGAAGGTTCGCGAAAGTTCTATGACGATCCAAACAGTGTACTAAAAATCTACGCGTGCGAAGCCGCGCGGGCACAGCTAGTTCATAATAAAATCTTTTGTGTACGCAAGGAAAGGACTTTATTATTTTATTTTTTTTTAATTATTCTTAAAATAGGTAATATAATAATATTTCCTAATGTATACAATGTAAAATAACAGTATATCAAATTTCTAATCAAAATCAAGTAGGTATCACGAACTTTCTTAGGTTTTTCTTTAAAGTTTTCATATTTTTTTCGTCCCTAATATCCTCTGGCAGACTCACATACAACTTCATCCCACTGTACACCACAGAGGATTGCGATCTTTTTTTCTTTTCTGAATTGCAATCTTATTTCATCTTTTCTTCTTGTACAATGGTCATATTCATGTTGGTTTTTTCTTATTTAAGAATCATTGTCGCAATGTAGTACAATATGCACAAATATTAATATACTTACTTATATGTGTGACCCCAGACCATCAGGACGATTCTCGATGGTTTGGGTTGTCATAACAATCATGTCTTGACCCGTGTCACATAGCTAGTAGCAAAAACATCAGGAAAGTCTTCTTTACTCAATTTTGAATAGAAATTTTATTTACACTTGGGGTGAAATGTCAATAGTTAAGGACATAAGCTAAGTCAAATTATACATTTTTTTAAATTATTTCTGGCTTAACTTTTTTAAAACGTTGGACTATCATGATAGTAATTTATATCAAATATTAAACTTTGACTTAAGTCAAATAAAATTATGAAAACCTTACAGATGTGTAAAAAAAAATTGTAAGGTTTTTTCATTTTATTTGACTTGAATTAAAGTGAATAAATTTTTAATATTAGATATATGTTACTGTAGTGATACTCTAACATTTTACGTAAAATAAGTGAGAAAAATTTAAAAAATGAAGAAGCAAACCTCCGTAACTGTCGATATTTCACCCAGCGTCAAAAATATTTTCTATTCAAAATTTAACGAAGAAGACTCTCCCGAAGTTATTGCTACTGACTAACGCTGTCCACGTCGTCAACTTGTGTACTCGTGTACCAACCTAACCTAACCTAACGAATATTACATAAAATAAGTTGAATCCAACGCAAATCGCTGGAATCACGGGGGATGGGGTAAATTTGTAATAAAGAAAGGGAAGGAGATGGACGGGTAAAACAGGAAAGATTAATGGACTGTATACGGGACGGGTGGGAACAGGAAGCTCGGCTTACCGAATCTTCTTTATCCTCAGTGAAGAGACGAGGATCAAAGTGAAGCGAAGAAAGGAAGCAGCACACCTTATACTGCTCAGTTATACGTCTAATAATGCCTCAGAGCAGATGAGAACAAAATTATCTATTTAATTAATTAAACGCTGTACATATTGTTAGGAAGACAATTGAAGTTTTAATTTATTTATCAAAGTTACTGGACACAAATATAATTGGTGCGCTTTAATTTTGTTAAATTCGTAGTCATTAAATGTTTCTGGAATAATTCACATACTAATTATTTAACTATTTCATGATATAAACCTATTAAAAGCCATGATATAAACTAAATTTAAAATATACTCATCCTACAAGAACATTTACTGTCATCTTCTTAAATACTTTTAATTGTTTTATTTTATTAAATATCCTATTCAGATCATTTTTTTCCCTTTGTCTACAATATTATTAATTAACACCATTATTAAATTGTAAACATTTAATTATTACTATTACTTAATTTTGATTGGCAATAAGATTGATTCACAAATGTCATATAAATAATAAATATTCTTGAACATTATACTACTGGAAGAGCACTGTCTGCTACAATACAGTAAATTACTAGTGTAGCAGGCAGGGCGTCAAATCAATTTAGCGTTTACTTGCTGCCAAGACACTCAGCAACAATGAAAAAAGCCTAATTTAATTTTGTAAACACTGTAAACATTTGTAACATTGAACATTGAAGAAAAAATTGAAATTGTAATTGAAAATCACAGTTAAAATATTGGTTTAGATCACCATCAATTATTCTTGAGTACTGAATTTTGAAAGCCCTCCATAATGTAGGTGTATGTTTTGCGTGATGAGCAGTATTACAAAGTCACACATTGAGTACACAAAAAAAAAATCAAAAAACAAATAAGCATCCAGCGACAAAAGGCTCGACGAGAGGTTCCAATTTTAACCTCCCCCACCGTGGAGGCACTTTGAGGTCATTCGTCCGGCGAGGCAAATTAACCATTTCGGCACTCACACGTGCAGAAGGATCCCATTGACGTCAACGGTCTGGTCAAAAATAAACATATTTTTAGACTTGCATGATCGCATTAGCATACTGGTTCTTTGGCACGGCGGAGAGCGCAAGAAAGATGTATGCATGTATTTGTGAAGCTGTCAATTTTTTTGCTCGGATTTAAGAATGAATCTTGTAAGAATAAGTATATAATTATTTACTGAATCCAGCAGCGAAACTGAGTAATACTAACCGTGGAAATCTTAAATGCTGGTGTAAGTCACATTAGTTCGATAAATCAAAGGCGCGTTTTTATCAAAATTTGTTTCAAAAATTTAAAAAAAAAATCCAGAATAAAAGTAGAATTGTCTTTTGTGATTGAGTTTGGTCTCTTTTGACTACTTATTCTACGTTATTATTTATTCGACTGTATTGTGTTATTGTATTATTATATTATTGTATCGTATTATTAATTAAGATTTTTAATATATTAGATAAATACATTACCTTTCTTAGAGTCTAATAAATTAGATTACCCACCTATATGATTTTAAGTGGTTATCCCTCACCACACACAATAATCGTAGTTCTTTTTGGTGAGGTATACACATACAAAAAAAAGAATTTGTAAATATTTATAGGGTATCTTTGTAATAAAATATTATATATATTATTAATAAATAAATAAATAAAATAAAACAAAAATGCATGTCCGGAAATTCGCAGACTTCTTCTCCGGAAAAAAGATCAATTTTTAGATACGATAGATAAGAGAGGTGTAGGGATTTTCCAAGTAGGAGGATTTCAAACGCTCCGTTGTTGTTTTTTCTTACCGACAATTAAAATATGCATCGGATGAAAACCCGCGTTATGCAACGAATATTCGTATTCGCCGAATATCATCACGAATATTAAAAACAAATTATTTTTAACTGAACACAACGCAAATTACGGTTTGGCTGTACACCGTGTATCCGAACACACCTACGCACTCAGTAATAGTAATCGGGGATTCCCCTAACATTGAATGAATGTATTTGTTGAGTTCTCAAGCTGTCAATTGTTATTTGTTTCACAGCATAACATGAGTTCATTCATCTAGTTTCGTTGGGTTATTAATAATGTTAGGTACTCATTTATTGTTTTGTAATACGTAGTGTTCGTTCCATTTTATTTCCGTTGTGTGTAAAAGTGTTACAAACGGATAAAAGAAATGTTGTGCTTATTGAACAAAAATTTGCCGGTGGTAAATTTTAATTATTATATCTCTTGTAAAAAAGAACAGTGGTGTATTATTTATTACCTTGTTGAATTATTCGTACCAATTGGTATTCGCCGAATAGTAGGCTTGATATTCGTATTCTTATTCTTATTCGTGAAAGTAGTATTCGTTGCATCACTGATTAAAATTATCAGGTTATTCTATAACTATATTTGTAATCATTAAGTTTGGTGAAGAATTCAAATAAAGAAAAACCCGAGTGTTAATTTTGCTTAACAATATTACTTCCACTAAGTCTTCTCTTCTCCCAATTCTCTCGTTACAACCACCTTTATGCGTGTAACTTTAGCTTATTTTGTATTTAATCAATTCATTATTTATATTTCCACATAATCAAAGAAAATTCTATATTTGAAAGCAGTCAGATTAATATTCAGCTGACAATGGGAGATTCTACTACTCTCGAAATTTAAGTAGGTAGTAAAATATACTAGAGGTAACATAGTAAATGTTTTTGAACCAATGTGGTATTTTACCATTTTTTTAATAGAAAACTCTCAACTTTGGTTTAGAAAATACGTTTATGGAAAAAAAAAATTAATGTGTATATTAACATAAAAAAACGTTTTTGAAAATCACGATTTTAAACTACCGCCAAAACGCTTATTTTCTCAAGTTTTCATGTCATCTGATGTTTAACACGTAATAGCACATTCGCGTATTTAGACGTTCATTAGATTTTTTACAAAACAAGCCAACTTTTTTGTATACGTATCGCGTCCATAATGTCTTGGAAAATGTTTTGTAGATATTGTATGGTACCCAAGTGTAGAAATTCATTGCTGAAAACTGAAAAATGAATCCAACATTAAAGCATCAATTTTCGGTAAGTTATCGGATTTCCCTTGTGAAAATCCGTTCTCCATTATTTTAAATGTGTTCTTAGACAGTTATGAAATAGGTCACAAACATGGCAAAATCTTTACTAAAACCACCAGTAAAAACAAAGCGAAGACGAACAGTAAACATAGAAAATAAACGAATTATAGTGACATAGATCACATAATATGTTTTATCTATAATTCTTGCTGAACAACGTCACGACCAATAATATCGCGTTTTAATGGAACCGTATTTTATAAAAATTACGAATGAAAACATTATCCCACATAATCCATACTGAGTATGGTTTATTTTTCTGAATCTATTTAATGTTAAAGAGTTAAGGTTGTTATCACGGTCTTTAGACATATTTAACTGTAATTTCGGATATTTTATACGCACCGTATATATTACCGAGAAGAGAATCTCGACGTTTCGTTGGATACTTATCCAACGTCATCAGGAGGACGACCTTTACCCGCGGAGGTGGAGGTCTATTTAATGTATTTTTTAGATATCTGTAAAATGTGAAATTACCCTATTCAATGATCATTATGAATAATTTCTACAACGTAAACGCCAAATCAATCAATAATATATATTTTCTATTTTGTCTGAAAGATCAGGTCACTCGACTGCTGCGACTTTTAACAAAACTTGTTTCAAAAATAACATAGAGGACAGTTTAGAATTGAGCGGATAATGCTGGATGTGCAAGGTGGAAGTAGCTACATATAGCGTACTCCATTATTGCTTTAGCATGACTTAAAATAAAACAAGCAATTCCGAGGATTCCCACTTCTTATATTGCGACTTGAGGAGGTCCGAAGTCCTTGACCGATCCTCAGGTGTACCTGCCTGGTTATCGGTTTGCAGTCAAGTCAGGTATCCGTTATGTCTTAAGAGTCTATATTAACGGCCATATTGTCATGAATCGGCAACGCACGGGGCACGGACAGCGTGTGATTCTTTTTAATAACAAAGATTTTTGTAAAACCAATTAGAAAGACATACAGAAAAATTTAACCCACGAAAAAATATTTTGGCTACTACCGGGATTCGAACCCGGGTCACCTCCTTTCCGGGGCCGGTGCTCTTACCACTAAGTTATAGGAACCTTGTAGATTCTCATTTTTTATTAATTACAAAACGTAAGAGAATAAATAGCCTACAAAATATGTTTTTTTTTCTGAGATGGTCAAGCAACAATTTTTTTTTCTAGACTGCTTACAATGTATTGACTTCATGTCTCTCAATATGAAAGCAGCAAAAATCTAAACAGTATTTTTATCTTTAAATATAGAAATTAAATAATGTTTATGTTCAAATATTCTCCTTTATTGTTTTTATTAAATATTGACTGTATTATTTGTATGTATCTACTTACATTTTATTAATTACACCTACATGTTTCGGAAAAATCTTTATACCATCAGAGTGTTATATAAATATCAAAATAAATAATGTCTCTTGTTTTATTTTTCTAAATTATTTAAAAATATTATTGCTGAACTTCCTGACTACGCAAAATTATTGGAAAATTTTTAGCATTGGGCTAGTAGTTAAATTTAATTGATTATTAATAATATTAAGTTTACTATTACATGCTTTACTAATTTATTATGATTCTAAATTTTTCAATTTCAGACCAAAATTATTTATGTGTAAAATAGAAAGTCCTAATTTTTTATCAAAACCGTGATCATTTTCTAATAAATGATTTGCAAATTCAGAAAAACCATGATTATTCAGACATCTCAAATGCTATTTTACTCTTACATTGAAATTTCGACCGGTTTTTTCCAATATAAAAAAAACGCTGTATAATATTTACACGATAGTTTATAAACACCTGAATTATTAAATATATTATCTTTATCTTTGAATTTATGAGGAGTTTCCCTATATTATTATTTGCATAAAATGCAAGTCTAATATTTTTTTGTAGATGTTTTGATATTTGAAAAATGTATTACTAAATAAAATTCTTCTCCAATAATCGTTATTATTATATAAATTTATCTGTGAATTGTATAAAAATTGTATCGATTTTATTGTTTTTTTTTTTTTTTTTTGTAAACAGGTTTCCCACTCCTGATCTAGAGTTTGTTAGTGTCACGCGCACGTAGGTACGTACCTACATTTATGCAGCCTGCTGCTCGCCCCCGCCACAGCCTCCAAGGTTTCACTTTCCTTAGGATACTCTGGGACTCCCCGGCGGAAGATCCCAGTTCGTTAACCATCTGCATTGTCCTGTTATCCAACGTCAGTGAATTTGCATCGGAAAATGTATTCGCTTATGTACGATATGTTAAATTAAAAGTTGCGTAACTCCGACACGTACTTTTTTATGGATTTTCAGAAAAATGAGTTCACTTAGCATTTTTAAAGCTACACAATTAAAATTCCCCTACTCTAGAGAAGGTTCTACGATATCCCCCACTTTTATAACGTCACGTATCATCGTTAAGTTATTAAATTCAAATATTAAAGAATACAAATGAATTCAGTGGCCCTTGTAGGTATATACGCATATACCTAGAAGGGTATATGCGTATATACCTACAAGAATTCAGTGTAGGTATATACGCATATACCTAGAAGGGTATATGCCTGTATATATTTACATTCACCATAGATATGAGAAATAGAATTGACACAAAAAGTTTTGGGTGGAATTTGTAAAAAATATTATTTCTGCAAGTGACGTGCGCGTAGTTATCGCCTGGCGTAGGACCTTTCGAAGAAACACGCTAATACGAATTACGGCTAGAATTTTAAATCAACTTTTTCCTAAGATAAGGATTATTGAATTAATATTTGTTTCCCAGAATCTTTACTAATTAATGCACAGCTTTTTTGCTTATATGCGCTGCACGCCACTGAATAAATTAATGTATCATCTAAAAGTGCTACTGAAGATATATCTGCACTTTTTAAGAACCAAAGATCTACTTATGCCCATTAATGCTGTCTCAGGGTATAAATATAAAAAATATTAAAAAAAAAATAGTAATAAGGTAAATTGAAGGCGATACGTGAATTTTTAATATATATTATGCTACAGTCTTGTATTTGGCTAATGAAGGAAACACCAGGAAACTACAAGTGATGCAGAGTAGCTTGTTGGTCTTGTGGTTAGGACACTCGCCTCGTGATCCAAAGGTCGCGGGTTCGAATCTCATTTCATATTTTCAGAATCATATTTTAAAAAATACACCAAAATTGAAGAAGTGAGAAGAGCACTCAATTGGATGGAAATTTAAAAAATACTTATTTATAATGTTCTCATATTTGTACATAAAATTCTCTATAACAAAATGCCAAAATATATGATGAGATGCCAGAAAACACGAAGAATATAAATAAGATGAATGAATTTAAAAACAAATGCTATAATTATTGTAAAAAAAGTATAGAATTGTAGAGCATAAGATGTATTATATATTATATTATAGATTGTACCGTAGATTAAATTAAATGTAAATATGTAAGTCATTATGGATAGTATATTAGTTATAGATTTTAGAATGTAAAGTGTAAAATACTAGTTAATATATAGGAGTGTAATATTAACTAACTTAAGAAATAAATATAAAAATAAAATAAAATATTCCATATAAGTTACTCTAGTGATATTGCAATATTTTACACAAAATAATTCATAAATATTGAAAAAATGCTATCTTTGATGTCGTCTATCTACGTGGGTTTTAGAAGGGATAGAGCTAGGTATATTTCCTATAAAACCTCGAATTCGGTACATTCTAAATTAATTATCCTTGATTGCTGCCTTTGCTTTTATACCTCTCAATATGAAATATATATTTTTTTTATATTTTATATATAAAACAAATAAGATATGCTGAATTATGTTAAAAAACCTTTTTTAATTTCCCATCATTGCTGAAGATTTATTTCTACTATTCATAAATAGATTGCAGGTAATATATTATACTATAGAATTAATTACATTATAATCGATACGTCTTTATGGCTTACATACATTAAAAATGCTCGCGCGTCATTTCCTTTACATTTAGATCACGATTGTAACTGCAGACGTCATTTAATAGAAATCACGTCATTATTAAAATAATTCGTTTAAATGTCAGGACATCGTAACAAGCAGCCTTCCCACAATCGCTTACAACTACCGGTTCTCAACTTTTATCCACTTTTAATTCAACGGCAACTCACACCTATGATAATATGCATTTAAATATACATATATTTTATATAAATAATAATATTAATTTGCAGATATAATTTACAACAGATAGGTTTCCCACCAACTCTGCATACGAGAATAATCTCGTGTTTCATTTCATTTCATTCTTGAGCAATCGGCGTTTATTTAAATATTTACAGAAATAATTTTACAATATATATTTGACGTTTTATTTATAATTTACATATACATTACAGTAAGTTAATACAGCTTAATTTTAAATTTAATAAAATTTATGTTTTCGCTTCTTATTACACTAGGTATTGAAATACATGTTCTGTAATGAGCTGCCATAGTCCCTGACAACATATATACATAAGTTATCTTTTAAACTATTTTTCGACGTACATAAACATATATGTTATTTTTAGCATTGCAATTTGACGAAGGGCCTACTTATCTTTAAATATTTCTATATACAGGGTGTACCAGAGCTAGCAGCAGAAACTTGACCGGTAGATTCCTGCCTATGTTATTATTCTAGAGTCTAAAATGTTCAAGAAACCATGACCTAATATCAATAGTTATGGAGATATGCAGTATCAAAGATTGCATTTTATTCAATATTTCTGACGTATTTTTTGCAAAAAGTTGAACTAACATTACAATAACTTATGTAGATTATGAAAAATTCATTCGCTTTAATACAAGTCGAATTAAATGATGAAAACCTTGCGAAAATTGAAAATGTTTTTTTTTTACAAGATTTTTATCATTTTATTTAAGTTGTATTGAAACGAATGAATTTTTCATAATGATATAAGTTACTGTAATGATAGTTCAACTTTTTGCAAAAAATAAGTCAGAAATATTTTTAAAAAATGCAATCTTTGATACTGCATATCTCCATAACTATTGATATTAAGTCATGGTTGCTTGAACATTTTAGACTCATAACATAGTCAGTAACATGCCGGCCAAGTTTCTGCTGCTAGCTCTGGTACACCTGTATATATATTTCCTTGCATGTATATGTTAATAAAAAATACAGTTATCTATCACGCTTGTGACACTACGTTTCCATACACAAGTTTACACTTTCATGGGACTGTAAAATTTTTTTTAAAAATTTATCAAAATTACATAATGTGAGTATATATCATATATGTAAAATGTTATGTAAACTTAAATATTAAAAATAGAAATAAAGACAGTAAAAATTCGAAAAAATGTTTTTCCATGGACAATCGGGAATATTCTATTCGATACGGTTATGTGATTTTGCTTGCACAGCTTCCGTCAGCGAAACGCTTGTGTCCGATGAGACGATTGCAAAATACTACAAAAATAGTAGAATCTTGTTCGCATTGTTTAAGAAATGTAATTAAAAATATTGTAGAACATTTTCAAATCGCTATACTTCATTAAAACGGAAACTTGACTGGGGTCACTTTGTACCCCGTTCCGACCCCCGATTCTATTTTCTGTGTAGGCTTTCTTCGTTTTTTTATTATTTCTTATTTATTTATTTATTTATTTATTTAACACCCTTATGGGCTTTTTCAAAATACACAAAATATAAAATAAAAAAATCAACTAAGACAGATACGCAGTTAAATAGATTCAAGTACAAAGCAACACTTACAAGTAAAAATCACAAAAGACTTTAAAATTATAAAGATTACAGTACATTAAGAGGAAAAAGTACATATAATAGTTTTGGGTAAATTAAAAACAGAAGTGAAAAAGAGCAGTTTAAACAGGAAGAAAAATAAAAATTTATTTATCCATTACCATTTAGTTGAGACGTAAAGAATTGTTTCAATTTAGTCCTGTACACGGTTATACTATCAGCAAAAATGTCGACCACCTCCGCATTATTTAATAGATAAGTACATGTTTTTTTACAATAAAGATAGTGACAGTTTTTACAGTGGTATTTCCTTTCTACATGAGTAGCATAACTCGTGAGTAGGAGAGGAGTATCATTATATTTAAAATATATTAAATAGTAAGTACATACTATATACCTATATATAAGAAGAAATTGGCTGTCTTGCATTTAACATTTTCGATTGCGGTCATGTACGTTTACAATGACGAATTGAGAAAAAGTGAAAAACACCAAATATATCACAAATCGGGTACTTTAGTAATAGAAAGGTCCCGTAGATCTTTGCAATAGCATAATTAATGTTTCGTATTCACGATGATCTTGAAATATGAAAAAAAATTAGAAAACGAATTTTCTCATGAGTTTTTTTTTGTTACCATGAATTTTGAATAAACGGAGATCCATATAATTTGAATATTTTTGGAACTCTTGAATTTCGAATAAACGAAGTTCGACTTTATTGAAAAAAATGCAAAAATTGATGTTACTAACTATTGATATCAATATTAGGAAATTGTTATTCGAAGATTGGACATTGTTGTTTGAACATGCTGTTGAGACATAATTCAGGCAGAAATGTACGTGAAATGTATTGGAGACTAGCTCTGTTATATGTGTCCTAACAGAACATTAATGTATAATTTAAAAAAATTGATGATACTGTTAAGCCATGTATTCACTAGGGGACAAATAGCACAACATTCCGCGTGGCATGTCGCATCAACTTTCGAGTTTCGGGGACTATGACGCGATCATTTGACGTGTACACACCGGGACTCACATATCACTTGTCGCGGAATTGTCGCCCAAAAGTGTTATGATGATTAGTGCTGCGTATCTATTTATTCTAACGAGTTTATCGAAACGTAAGAGCCGAAAAGGTGGTGGGTGCGAAAGTATTTACTGCAAAGGAAAAGAAGGATGGATATTCTATGCGATCTTCGAATGTTTGACAGATCATTTGTCAATTTCATTCGAAAGACAACAACGTATTTCGAAAATTTATTACAAATGATCGGGTCTTCCATAGCCAAGTAAGACACAATATTACGGAACACTGTTTTATATCATATCATATAGCATATGTACAGTTGCCGGCAAACTTCTTGAAATTCTTTGACGAGGTGGGGGAATGCGCAGAAGACGAAATTTGGGTCTCTTTGGTGGAAAGGTAGATGCGCAAACTTCCCCCCACTACGCCGTAGAATTTCAAGATGTTTGCCGGCTACTGTAACGCGCGTGAAGTCGCGGAACAGTACGCGACGTTGCAGCGTCACGTAGATTCTATGCCGCGCGTGATGTTGAGGGACAATTTGTCCTCTAGTGAATACGTGACTTTAGTGTTGCAAGCACTCCTGACAACCAAGTCTAGCACAGTCACCGCAAATCTCTAAATTGATTACATTGCAACGCGCATGGGCGGGGCGGAAAACCTTAACCACAACTGCCAATGCGCACCAGCCAGTGTCGAGGGCCAGGAGCCAGATTAGCCGACCAGCCGCCCGCGTGGGCGCCACCTGCCAGCACTATCGGTGTCTCTGACATTACATATTGTTTTATACAATTTATCATTACAGCCTTAACATATTGTTTTATACAATTTTGCCTTGTGCGGTACCTTTTCTCCAGTGGCGGATTAAACGCTGGGCGGACTGGGCGGCCGCCAGGGGCCCTAAAAGCTTTGCCCCATTGCAGATAATAATAATAGATAAGAAGTAGTACAATAAATACTAAGTGGGTGTTAGCTGTGTTAGGTTAAATAAATACTGATAAACAAATCTAAATTTACTAACATGGTTAGAAGCAATGGATTAACAGAATTATTTGAAATATGAGATACCCAAAAAGGTATTACATTTAATCAACTGAGATAAAATTTTAGAAAAATTTCCAAAATAAATGGCTGTAAAAATCATATTTCAAACCGAAACAACGCAAAAACTCGACATTAATAACTGAACAAGGATCGAAACCCTAAATCTTTTACACAAACTAGCAAATGATGAAAAAAATAATGGGATATCTAATTACAACCTGGTTTCGCTGGAATAAACATTATTATTATTATGTAACTTACTTAAATAACTACCTAATAATGTTACAGCGAGCACTGGATGTTTTTGAAAGGAAATTTTTGAGGCGTATCTTCGAACCGGTTCTAGATAATGGACTCTGGCGCTGACGTTACAACAATGAGCTCTATACTCTATTTAAGGAGCCAAACGTCACAAAATTTATAAAACTAGGAAGACTTCGGTGGCTGGGTCATGCGGAGAGAATGTCCGAGCATCAAGCACCAAAGTCCCTACTGAACTCAAGGCCAGTAGGGCGAAGGAGCTTATTATAGAAGGCCAAAATTAAGATGGAGTGACAACGTCCTCAAAGACATCTCTGCCTTAGAGCTTCGGAACTGGAGAGAGCTGGCACTAGACCGAGATGAGTGGAGGAAGATTATTGAGGAGGCCAAGACCCACCAAGGGTTGTAGTGCCAAGAGTGATGATGATGATGAATAATATTAGTAATCAACTCCACTTCCGAAACAAAATACCTTGGTGTGATTGAACAAAGCTGAACAGACCCATCATATAACTTAAAAAGAATAAGGAAATGAATCTACATACTCGTTAGACTGAGGAATATTTTAAGTACAAAAATTATTCAAAATTTGTATTACGCCATTGTTCACTCTCTGCTCATATACGGCGTTATCGGATGGGGAGGTTCTTACAAAAAAAATCTAAACTCAGTTAAAATATCACAAAGGAACATTGTTAAAGTAATATGAGTAGATTGTTGGTCTTGTGGTTAGGACACTCGTCTCGTTATCCAAAGGTCGCGGGTTCGAACCTCACTCCAGACTAGCAAGTTAGTCCTATTTTCATAGCACAAACGTTTAGATTAGTTTGAAAATAGTAATAATATTGATGTGAAACGTATTCCGTGTTCGCATCTCTATGTAAAAAAAAAATACTGAAAATAAATCGACCTTTTCAACAATAGATCTTTCCTTTTTTACTCTCTTGATATTAACTCGCGGCTTCTGCTTGCTTGCTTGCTTGCCGGCATGCCGTCAAAAAAAACTTTGGATCGATTTTTGACTCTTTTCCCGTGATCCAATCGAGCTGAAACTTGGCAAGTAGACTCGTGGCGATGATCAAGAAGATCTATCAAATTTTCGTTAAAAAAATTAATAATTATATTATAATTTCGGATTTTTAGAAATTTTATTGGTTTTTTCGAATTGGAAACATTAGAAAAGTTTGATTATTAGCAACGGCGGCCCGATAATGTCGCGGAATATTTTTTAAATTTGAATTACTCCGTCGGTATACATAATAGGTACTTCACTACGAATTTCGAAAATCTAAATTGACTGACATATGTTTTTAGAATTTAATCTTCAAAGCATGAAGTGTCTTATCAAACCTCAAAACATCTGACATTTTAGAAATATATTAAATTACGTTAAATAAGTTTAGAGTTATGTTATATGTTTTAATTCGTCTTTAATTGTTGTTATATTTTACAAAGAAAGGGAGTATAATAAAAACTTGGTTTTTATGGGTTACTTTTTTCAAATTTTACCAAACGTGGATGATATTTTCAAGCAAGTTTCCACATTAGAAAAAAATCTTACTCAATCTCATAATGCCTAAATTTAAAACAACCCAAATGCGAAACCACTATATTTGCAAAGCCATTAATTACTACAATAATTTTCCTATTGAGATACGCCGCATCAATAACGTTTCAGAACATATTTAAAAAATCAAAACCTTCCTAAAATCGAACTCAAATTCATAAATCTTTTAAAAAATATATTTTTAAATTATTTTAAAATGTCAATCTACAGAGTTGCTCAACCAATTGAAAAAAAAAATTCATAAATCGTTTAAAGCTTTTTTCAAAATACTTCAATATTATTCGTTATCTAATTATCTTCTATTACCTTACCACCCGTATTATTAAATAATTCACATATGTACCTACCTATACACAAAATAATTGAGGCTCCCTCATCAGACTCAAGAACTTCTCCTCACTAATGAGGTGTACATGACTAACAAAGTCCAAAAAAAAATGACAATTAAATATGTAAAAATGTAAGATTTGTATTTGTACCTTTTGTTAAATTAGAAAATATATATATTATTATAATTATTTTAAAAAATAGTGACAAAAATACAAAGAAGTATATACGTAATAAAAAATAACTGTAATCTATATTTTTTTACTCTTTTATTATCCAAATGTTTATACATGCTTGTAAATGTAAATGTAATATTAACAGACCCCACGGGTCTGTAATATCTTTTTTTGTACCTATAAAAATCAACGACTGTCTTTTTATCTGTCTGTCTGTCCGTTCTCTATATAAATGTTCACCGTTTCTCCGATCTGAACCAAATTTTGCATACTTATTCTTTAGGACCCGAAGGGTGATGTTGGCGACAATTTTGTCCCTCCCCATTTACTCCACCCCCTCCCCCTGTTCAGGGGCGTGCAGTGAGAACAAGAAGCATAACTTTTATTTAAACATATATTTATAAAAAAAAAATCGAAATTAAATATTTTTTTGGCTGAATACTATGAAATATTAAAATCGGAATATTTTTTTAACTGTGCATTAAGGTATTGAAATACATGTTCTGTAATAATTTACCTTTGTTCCAGACAATATAAGTTACGTAGGATATCTGTTAAAATAAAGTACGCGAAAATACTTTATTTCGCATGATTTAATTTCCCGGGGATTCATTTTACATATAACATACAAAAAAGGTCGGTCGTAAGAATTTTTGCGTAAAACGGAACGAGAGAGTTACTGGGATCGATGAAGTTATCGATTGCTGCCGAATAGGTTCAATAATTGACGAATATACCCTGTGGCGGTCGCCAATAAACGTTCGTTTTTTAATGCAACCCAATGCCATTGTAAAAACTTTTTGTGTGTTTTACGTAAGGCGGGCGGGTTGAGTGCATTAAAAATACGATTAATCGGTTTTATAGAATTTTTTCTGTGATGAATTACGAATGGCGAGACGAAAGAAACACAGCGTTTCTTAATGTGATAAAAAATTAATTACCTACTTATATACTTTAACTTTAATATAGACTGTAAAGATGCTGCTGTTTTGTTTAGCAGTGATAATGATAATGATATTTGTTAAAAAGTAATGAAAAATATGTTTTTCAGCAAAATCAATCTCAGCCCAGACTAGCAAGTTAGTCCTATTTTCTTAGCACAAGCGTTTAGCTTAGTTTGAAAATCGTAAGAATATATATATATATATATATATATCTATATATATATATATATATATAATAATAATATATATAATATAACGTGTTTACTATCCGCCATGTTTTCTCCACAACCACCCACCGGTGGTTATGGTGGTGGATAGCCCTTGGTGTCACATCGAAAATATGCGAGTTTGGTGGGGGTGACTGTGCGTGGGTGGGAGTGGGTGACGAAAATGTGCTTTCTACCATACTGTTTTGTTATGGCAAGGCCGAAAATGCTTCAGATTGTTTCAAAATGGGCGCGTCGACTGTGTCGGTGAGTCCAGAAGGTTCCGGAAAAAACTGCTCTAGAAAGTTCTGGAAGGAGAAGGTTCTAGAAAATTCCCGAAAGTTCTATAAGTTTCTAAATTGCGTGGCGGAATGTGTCGGTGTGTCTATAAGGTTCCTGTACATTAGATAAATTTTTTGAAAGTTCTGGAAGGAGAATGTTCTAGAAGGTTCGCGAAAGTCCTCTGACGATTTAAACAGTGTACTAAAAATCTACTTGTGCGAAGCCGCGCGGGCTAGTAATATAGTAAAATAAATCGTACTTTATTTTGACACAATGTACTTTTTTCTACTTTTAATAATCAATGTACTTTATTTGCACAAAAAATGTGATATCCATAGTCGCTATGGTAAAATGATCAAATTAATTTATTCTGCTAATATAGAACATTTTAACTTTATCATACTTCCCAGGGCCCCTGAAAACCGCAAATGCTAAGGTCCTTGATGACTCTTCTCGCCTTTCTGTACAGCTGGCAGTTCGACAGTGGTATCATTAATCTGGTCGGCTTACTCACTTGAAGATGGCCTTCTTCTTCTTCTCGGATCTCCCACCTTCCCATTGACCGTCATCTTCTCGGGGCGTCATCCTCTCCAAGGGCGATGAGTCCGAAAAATTGGAGGGTGATCAGTTTTATTTTTCCTTTAGCAAATGTATGTTAGCGATCTGCCTGACAAAAAATATCTGTAACACCATCGATTTTGTTTCATAAAATCCTCATTCTATTTATAAAAGAAAGTACTTGCACAATACTTCACTCCTGGTATGCCAGGAGTGAAGATAAGTACTTTCTTCTCTACATATCCCAGCCGGGAAACTGCGTGATGGTAATTTATCTAGTTAAATATTTTGAATGCTGTTAGTTGTACTCTAGGATCCTGAGGAAAATATAGACTCTCCTCCTCACTATCCCGGATATTTCATCTTCTGCCTAGATCACATTTTGCAGGCGAGTATACAGTTAGGGTGTGTCACTTTTTTCAACCTTCGACTTTTCAAGTTTAATAGTTCTCAAAAGTTGCATTTTTATATGTTATTAAATGCTGTATTTACAGTTTTCCTTAATACTGGTACTTTTGGCTAGCTAAAAGGCCTTAAATTTAGAAAAAGTTGCAAAATAACGTTCCAATCAGAACGATATATTTTTTGTATTTACCAATTGTCTCAGTAATTAAATGCTTTTTTCTAATAATAATATAGCCAGCATAAGGAAAACGCCATATTTAAGTTCATTTTGATAATCTGTTAGCTTAAATACCTACCCCCGTTCGGGCAATTTCGGCTTGTTTCGGGTCGCGCTCCCGTTATGCGTGCCTCATTAGGTCAGACTCCATACCAAACGGTTGTATTTGTTAGCTTACTTGTTTTCAACCGTCGTAAAGTTTCTACATATTATACGTAATAAATTAAAGTGTTAAATTCATTAATGAAACGAATCACAAGGCATCGAATCCGTCAAGTTCAAAAGAAAGCAGAGGTCGTACGAAATTGCGTATTTTTGAGAAATATCCCGAAAAATTCAAAAGTACTATGTTACCAATTTACCGATATGTTAAACGACATTATGAGTGAGCGCGTCATGAAATGAAACAGTCAAGTAGTTTAGAACCACAAGCAAACATCATCACTTCTCAAGTGGCTCGAATCGTTTTTGAAGTTTGGAAAAATGCAAGCATTGTGAGCCAGCTTCTATTATCATATTGCAAACAGTATAGGCTACTATCGAAAAAATTCAACAAAGAACCAAAAAGTCAATCGTATTTAGATAAAATAGAAAACTTTATAACTAAATCAACAATTCTTTTTGACATTGTTGCGTGCAAATGCAAAAATTATTATTCTTGTAAATGTGGAAAAAATAAAACTGTTACGATTAAAGACCGCCCATTTCTTGAAGATCAAAGAACCTTCAGATGCATAGGCATTGGAAACATAGTTGAAGGAAGAGAAAATTGAGAAAGTACAAAAAAATTCGAAAAGTTGGCTGAAGTATGTGATCGTTATGGCGTATCGCACAGAGCAGGCGCTGCTATTGCTTCGGCTACACTGAATGATATCAGGGAGGCATCAAATGTTGACAAATGACAACAAAATTGTAATTGAATAGGGTATACGAGAGTTTTGAAAGCTCGTGCCTCGCAAAAATCATTGTCGAGATCTTTTGTGATACCATAAATCAATTTTGAGAGCGATCATTATTACGACATGATTTCCTGGCAGGATGAGAAACTTATAGTGACTGAACTACCACTTTTGAGCTATGTACTTATAAAGTGAAGAGCTGAGGATAGTTTTCGTCGAACGAAATGTCCGAATATTCGATTTTCCCAAGTCCCTGCCACACACAGTCAGTAAAAAGAATTCTACTGACTGTGTGTGGCAGGGAATTGTGTGGATTCCTTAAATTGACGACTGTAGCTGCAGGTTTTGTCATAGGGTAAACAGTTAGAGAAGGTTTTATTGCAGCCAAGCAGAATTCCAGGAAAATTATGCCAATATTTAATTCTAAAAAATAACTTTTGCTGTCTTTAAAAATACTCTTTTTGGAAAATTTTGTGTTTTATAATTTTTTTAAAAAATAATTCAGCTTAAAATTTGCAGTAAATTTTTGTTTTAGTATATTTTCTATATACATATTAACGAAATTAAGTAATCTGATAAAAATTATGTAGAAGAAAACAGCACTTTTATTACCTCTGAAAAATTACTAAAAACCAACATTTTCAGAATATTTGGCTCTCTAGAACCAGTCAAAAGTATACTTCAATTGCAACTTTTTTTGCATTTTTGTGTAGTATAAATGCAATGCAACTTTTGATAACTATTAAGTTTAAAAAAAATACTTTTTTTTTCGCTATACAAAGTGACACACCCTAGAATACAGGGTTATTTGTAAAACATTAATAACCTCGCAGGACTATATTCCTGCTTTGATTATGAGTCGAAAATGTTCAAGCTATTATAACCTAATATCAATAATTAAGGTACTTGAACAGGATTGTCGATTAGATATGTTATTGGGAAATCGGTTTTGGGTTAGGTTATGGAGAGGTCAATGAAGGGAAGCATGCTCTCAGGGCGACCCGTTGTGTTATTTGTTTCACTATGTTCCTTATCTTAAAAATTTTTTAGAATCACGTACACACAAATATCCTCACAGGTCAGCAGAGTCAAGCAGCTAAAATTCGAATGTCAAACAATATTGTGTCATCGTAACAAGATTTTAGTAGAGCGTGCACTATGGAACTGTGTAGGAAAAGGTGGATGCGTTTAATGACATCTGGTCCTGTACATAAAGATCAAACATAAAGATTGTTTAATTTTAAAATGGTAAGAATGTTGTAATGTATCTGGATGGACGTCTGTCTGAGCGTATGAAGAAAACGGAAGATAGATATGGAAAATGGGATTAAAAGGGTCGCGCCGTGCGGGCGTGCGCCATTTCGAAAGCCATCGCGAGAGCGATTAGTGTGAGAAAGGAATTTCTCACACTAATCGCTATCCAAGGTACCCGGGTACCAGGGGCGTGCAGTGGGAACAAGAAGCGTGACTTTTTCCTAAGCATATATTTTGAAAAGAAACCGAAATAAGAGATATATCTCGGAAAATTCCTATCACAGTAATTAACATTTTAATCGAATTTTAATATTTCATAGTACTCTGCCAGATAAATATTTAATTTCTATATTTTTTTCCCAAATATACAGTAAAATTTCGTCCTAGATGGACATTCTCCCATACGTTTTTTTTGTATCTCACAAATTGATATTTAGACAGTAGTAAAATAGCTTCTTAGAAGGCTACTACTTCTCATAGCAATATTCGTTTTCCTTTTATCACTCTCCCTTTCAAATAATTTAAATATTGGGGATCCAGACGGAATACGCATGCATAGAATTTTTCGGCCCAACTTCAGTAAAAGTAGCTAATGAAATTAAAAAGTGTGATTTAAAAATAGCCTTTAGAACCAATAACAATATAGGAACAAACCTCAAAAACTCTAAAAGCAAAACACCTAAATTAGAAAACAGTGGCATATACAAATTAACATGTAGTCATAAAGATTGCAATGCCACATATATAGGACAAACGGGAAGGTCTTTTTTAACTAGATTCGCGGAACACATGCGCTGCTATAAAAATAAAAATTTAGAGTCAAAATTTGCGGCCCATCTATTAAATGAAAACCACGTCCCGCAAGGTGATAACGAACCAAAACCTTTACATATAGAAACAAAAGGTTTTAGGATGAATTTACTTGAGCAACTAGAAATAAATAAATATAAAAAGGATCCAAATATTAAACTTTTAAATAATCAACAAAAAATGATCTTCTCTCCACTTCTAAATATATTTAAAAAAAACAATAATCAAGGACATAAATTAAAATAATATTTATAAATAACACTTGCAGAAAACGGGGAATTTCGATAATTAAGCATAACGTTAACCGAGGCACCTTTAATGATAAGTGCCCGGGAAAAAACGAACATCACTACAGGGCTTCACCACAAATATCTAATTACTCTAAAGGGGAAGAGGTAACTTAAAATTTTATAAATAAGTCGTTTGTACGTGGTATATCCACTGTTTGATAATGGCCTTACAAGCCGAAACAGCTGTAACACATATAAATACTTAACCCGTAGAACTTAATAATAATGTTTATTAAAATTTAATTTATTTTAAATTTCACTAAAAAAAAATTTAAAATAATTTCATTCATGCGTTTATGAGCCCGATTCACGCTCCGCAGTATGACAGAACGAGGTCAAAATTAGCAAAAAAATAATGTATTCATATATTAATGTCTCCTCCGTGTGCAATATTTAAACTCAACGTTGCATACTTTTATAATCGTCTCTCACCTTGTCATAAATAGCCAAACTATACATAATTAAAACACATAAATGTTATATTATTTTAATATTCAATACAATGTAGTTAATTTGATTCGCGCCGCGTTTAAAATTTGCATTTATGGTTTCAGCAATTTTTATTCGTCTTTTAGACGGTTCTCTTTTTGTCTATTATGCTAAAATTAGTAAAGAAATAATGTATTTATATTAATGTCTCCGTGTGCAATATTTAAACTCAACGTTGCATACTTTTATAATCGTCTCTCACCTTGTCATAAATAGCCAAACTATACATAATTAAAACACATAAATGTTATATTATTTTAATATTCAATACGATGTAGTTAATTTGATTCGCGCTGCGTTTAAAATTTGCATTTATGGCTTCAGCAATTTTTATTCGTCTTTTAGACGGTTCTCTTTTTGTCAATTATGCTAATAATGTCGGGCCTCATAATATCGTCTTAAATAAAGTCCAATAATGTCGTTCGCAACGCAAGTTAGCCAAGACATGCACCCACACCAGATGAATCATGGATAACCACCGAGAGAGCTCGCGCCACACAAGTCAGCGTCGCGTTTAAACAGATTTCGTAATTCGCACTAATTATCACTTAAACCTTCGCTGCACTTTTGTCTACTGCCAGGTCATTCCGCTCAGTTTCGCATGTAAGTACCCACTCGCGCCGAGTGTCTATCGCTTGTTTTTCATCTCTGGTCAACGGTTCGCCCTTGTGTGGTCTTGTTGCGGCTGTCAAATAGGCCGCGCGCGCTTCTCATCGCTTTTATACGCAAATGTTGGTTCGCGTATTTTTAGTGATTATGGTTTCTTTGAGAATACTGTATTTGATTCTAGATTAGTGTAGACTGTTCTAGAGACGTCGATAATGTATGCAAGAGTTTTTGGACTCTCGGGAGAATATTTAAATTTTCATCAAATTATAATGTTGCTAGTACCAGAATACATCGAAAAAATGCATTATTTAAGAATCACAAATATTGTTCTCATGAAATGCACTGATATTTTAAGAAATGTTAATTTTGGCGATAAAATGAATCTTTACAGTACGGCCACTCTATGGTGGCACTTTTGACGTTTAGACTTACATGAAGTTTCGTAATTAATGACAGCTAAACATTGGAGGACAAATGCTATACTTTATTGCGCGAACGCCAGAGTAGTGATGTCCATCAACATTAAATATGGAATGAACGAAATGATTCAAAATGTTCTAGGATATTGATTGCCTGTATAATATGCGTAGAATACGCAGAATAAGTATCCAAAATAACACAACAAATCTGACAGACCGATTGTGCCCTCTAAATATGATCTTTTTCTATGGCTTTATTAGAGGGCAAAGAAAACGGCTACAAAACAATAAAAGACGGATCAGACCGGGTGATGTTTTTTTGTCTCTTTTTCTCTCATGTGTCGCCATATTGTTTAAACTGAGTAAGCTCTATTTTACCACGTATAAAAGTTTGGTAAAATGCTTTATTATCCCTCTATATATTGTAGATACTCTAAGGTTTTGACAGTTTTATTTTAACGTTGTTACGGAAAGAACGAATGAGTGCACGCTGTGATTACGATATTGTTTTTTACCTGACTTTTGATTTCGGACATTGATACTTTTATATTTTGACCCCTGCTCGTTAATTTGGACTTTGTTTTTACCTTTTTTATGTACAAAGACTTTCTCAACTCACACCGTGCGACGAATTTTTTTTTCGACTGAATTTTTTCGTTAATGATTTTAAGTGTGTCACAAAACTATTACCATCTGTCAAAAATGCCATCTTACGATGGCTCGAGTATAAAATCTACAATATTAAAGAGCCATTTTATCCTATATTAATGATAAGCATCATCCACCCTCATCGATAGCTTAGGCTTGTAACGGAACTTCAGTTCTCAGTTCTGGTCTCATTTTTTGGTTAGGGATCCGGACCTCCAGCCTCTACTGATGAGCGTGTGTGAAGAGTATGTGGTGGTGGGTGTTTTGTATAAATTATTGTACTGAACACGTGGACATTTACACGGCACTCACTTACGATTCGACAAGAGCTCGCTGGAGAACAACAACTTTCTATGGGTTTGACAAATATTCCGCGTAATTAAAAAAGATATTAATTGCTTCAACCTACGAATTAAAAATATTTTTTCTAAGTTAGTTAATTAAAAGTTCTTAAAGTACAGAAAGCACGGTTTTAATTATTTATTTTGTTACTTATATGTAGTAAGCAATCGATAATAGATTGGTGATACTCAATAATCCTCAATAGATTTTGAGGATTATTGAGTAGGTATCGCTAAACGTAAAACAGAAAGAGAAGGTAGGTAAAAATAATTTATTAGGTATTTGGGTCATTCTCTTTTTTTGTAGTTAAATTGTCCCTGTCTATTTTCGTGACGCAGTGGTATTTAAAAATGTAAATTTTTGTTTTGTTTAATAATATAGGTTTGATGATACCTACCTTCTCACAATAATACCATCTCAATAGTTTTAGAAACTGTAAAAAATGAGGTTTAAATTGTATTTAATAAATAATAAAAAATACATTTATGATGTGACAGAGTTGTTTAGTATTAGTTGGGATTTTGTACCAAACAAGACAATAAAAAAGAGAATGATCCATTCGAGGGAAAAAAATTATCCTCTACGATTGCTTAAAGAACGTTTAGCATAATCATCAGAGAGTGTAGAACGCCGCACATTAACTTGGCACACTCACTACTTTTGCCTTATCCTCTTTCGTGCATCTTCTAATGCACGCTCTTCAACTGTTGAAACTTTTATTCCTACAGTATTTGGACGTTCTGTGTTTAATTTTTTTTTCGCTCAATTTTTTTCCCGTAGTCCTTAAGCGTTTATATTTTAATAAATTAACAGAAGCAGGTAAAACTTTGTCATTTTTTTTTTTAAATAAATTGAATGGAATGCATCGAAAATTGTACGAATGTATTTTTTTAATTAGCATCACACAAACATAACATAACATTAGATATTATTAGAACATTAATTGCATTTCAAGAAGGACGACAGGTTAGTGATGACCATTATAATTTTATCACTAAGAAGATAAAAACATCTAGGACTACACGAGAATCAAACATGACATATTAACATTGAGCGCGAAGCAAAGGACCTATTCATTTCTACGATCATTTGAAATATGTGAAATATTGACGGTAAGTACATTTTTACAAGATGGCTTTAGCTGTCATTTTTTCCACCGCCGAGCCGGGTCTGCGCGTCCCAAGCTGATAACGCAGCTAGGGCAAAAATGACGAGCGCGTTGATAGCAAAAACATTCTAATGCTCTACAGAAAAAGTATATTTTTACTTATTCGCATCGGCTCGATTCATTAGGTGTTTATCCCGCGATTTCCGTACGTCATCGCAATAACCGGTTGCGCGGTAAATTCCGAGAATTTCTTGGGAAAAACCCGGCGGATCGGCCGACCAATCAGAGGCCAGGGGAGGAGCGCCATTTTGAATCTAGTGTCAAAACGGCTCGCGGGAAGCCGCCGGATAGGTCGCTTGCGCCGTTTCGATTTCCAGTGCGCGGCTCTAGCGGCGCGAACGTCAAAATCGTTTTCATACGCGAATGCAAATTTCGATACGAAAATTCTTGCGTTATATAGATTTCAGGTTAAAACTATAAAGATTATTATCAAAATTACACCTCAACACGTCTTAATTAACGCAAAGATGCATAATTCAAATAAAATAGACAGCACGTTGAACAAAATAAGGAAAAATCACGAAGAAATGTAGCGTTCGCTACGGATTAATTTTGCGTTTTGACCGAACTGTATATACGTCTTTTTAAATACTGGGTTTGAAATTTTACGCACACTCTCACATAAGAAAGTTGTAATTCAGTTCCAATTAAAGGAAAAGTAACGTAAAACCCCTTGTGATAAAGTCCAAATTGCGGTGCGGTGACGTTTTGTAAGGTAATAATGATGCATACACGTGACTAAACTGGAGAAACGCCCATTAGAATTGATGGTTTGTCGTCAAAATTGCTAAGAAAATAAAAAGTACCGCTAAGATGTTTAAAATATTGCTAATTCTATTATTGACGAAATGTCACAGTCTCAATTAATGTAGGTAAGGGTTATTGACTTCTCTTTCGGTGGATTTGACGGTACAGTAGCCGGCAAACATCTTGAAATTTTTTGTCGTAGTGGGGGGAAGTTTGTTTTTCAAGTTTTTCCTAACCTTTAAATCTTTGTTGGGGGATTCAAGGATTTTGGATTTTTAGTTGAAGGTGACTCTTGCCTGTTGCATTCTGCTTATGATGTCTGCCTCTGAGTGGCCATCTTGGGAAATTTTGCTACCCAAACATATTAATTCTTTCACTTGTTTGACAGCGACGCCACTCAATACAACATCTGTCGACACTTCTTCTCTTCCAACAACCATCCACCAGGGGCGTGCAGTGGGAACATCGCAGCATGACTTTTACGTAACCAATTATTTGGAATAAAAATATAAAAAATAAAGAAAAAACAACATATATTTCATAATATTTCTATCACAATTGTTATCATGGCATCCATATTTTGATATATCATAAAAACTGTAGCATAAATATTTGATTTCTATTATTCATCCAAAATATCTTCTTATTCTTCATCAGCCTTCGTCTCTCCACTGCTGGATATAGGCCTCCTCCTTCTCTTTCCATCCTTTCTTGTTGTTTGCTAATTTTAGCCATTGCTTTCCCCCCACAACGACAATATCATCGGCCCATCTATTTTGAGGTCTTCCAATGCCTCTTTTATTCTCCCAAGGTCTCCATTTCAGAATTCCATTCCATTGGGAGGCCATCTTGTAGCATCCTGACTTGCAACGTGTCCTGCCCGTTACCATTTTAGCTTTGCTACACGATCCATGATATCCACTACTCTAGTTCTGCGCCTAATTTCGTCGTTTCTAATTCTATCTCTTAGGCTTACTCCAAGCATGGATCTCTCCACGGATCGTTGCGTGCATTTGAGCTTTTCTACACTTTTCTTGTAAGGGCCATAGTCTCCAATCCATACGTCATCACTGGCAATATGCATGATTCAAAGGCTTTTCCTTTTAGGCTAATTGGGATCTCTTTGTTCTCGAAGATATGTTTGAGTTTGCCAAAAGCAGCCCAGCTCATTCCTATTCTTCTTGGCAATTCTGTTGTTTGGTTATCTTATCTAAAATATACTTTTACAAAAAAGTCATGCTCCAATATTCCTACTGCATGCGCCTGCCAACCACTTGGTTTTGTCTTTGTTTATTTTCATGTTGTATTTATCTGCCAAAACATTTTCCAAGTTACAGATGTCTTGTTAAGCATAAATTCAACACAATGGAATTCTTAGACTACCTCGAGGTTACATGTGTATTAATAGATGGCGTGTATAGACATTGTTTATCTGCCGTAATCAACTCGTTTTATCTATCGTAGTAAAAAGCATGTTTGTTGAAGTTCTTCGTCTGGTTGTGGTGCAGATTAAGAATGCAGTCTTCTGTGGAGTTGTTCTTTCGTAGGCGGTCGGCCTTAAAGTAGGTATATCAATTTATAAATACTCTAAGGGGTCGGCAGTCTCTCTGTAGGTATATAACAGCTACGTACTCTTGGCATTTAAGGGGTAACACCACCTTGACATATTCTGGCTACGTCATCCCGCCAGAATCTTTTTTGCAAGTTTTCCTTGTGTCTTCATTTCGGACACGGTCACGTAGAGTTTTTCCAGTAATGGATCTCAGCACCTTCATTTCAGTTGTTCTGAGGAGTCCTTTGGTGCGGACAGTGTCAGCCCGCGTCCTCTACAGCGTATGTCATAATAGGTCGTCTTGTATATTTTGACCTTAAGTGAACCCCTTTTTAGAATCCATTCACCAATAGACTAAAAATTAAAATAAAAAAACAATACGTTAGCGTGCCTAGCGGTCCACGACAAACGCATATTTGAGGAAAAACTGATTGAAGAAATTTTTAAGATTTTAGCATTTTTAAAAACGTTTTTACATATTACATAACTGGGCGGTGACTTTCGAAACAATGTTACCAAATGCGCAGTAGACAACTGTATAAAAAAGTTTTAGATTATATAATTGTTGCAGATTGCATCTTTTCATGGTTACATCATTAATGTTTTATAAAGAATGGCCTATTCCATGGTTTGAAGAAGACGACAGACGGCGAACGATGATTCCTATCTTGGATGTGTCATTGTGATATTAAATTACATTCAGCGAGATCTCATCCAGCCTTCTTGAAGTCCCTCCTTGACATTATGAACATGCCAATGTATCTATATATTTTTATTATTTTTTTACTGATTAAAACATGTATAAAGTGTGATAGTGTTTGGATATTCTTACGGTGGAATTGGTGAATGTTTCATTTTGTAAAGTGATCACTTAAGCCAGCTCACAAGCCCTGGGCCACTCGATAAAAACTTCCACACACGTTTCCTAGATTCGTCTCTGTGAGAATTCCATTGTTTATCTAAATTGATAATTATCCCTGCTTGGACAAAATCCAGTAATTATGATCTCAAAATATACTATTAAAAATATTGTTAAAAAATCAAGTCATCAAACTTACATGTCAAAAACATGGATAAAAGCTATGTCGTAGATATTTTAAAGTACCTAGTGAAATTCGATTAACATTTTTATGTTAGATTATTTTATCGTAGCTGTCAGAGCCTACTATATAATTAAATATATATTTATCCGGAAATATATTTATATTTTTATCATAAGAAACTCTCTCGGGCCAATAAAAATAAATTACGAGATAAAATTTTCACATTCGTAGATTAAAAAATAACGGATTTGTAAATGATAATCTTTGGAACCGCATAACTACTGAATTTTGTCATTAATTTCTGACACTTTTTTTTATTTAAAATAACTAAATTCAAAGTTCAGCAAGGTACATACTGTACATCTATTGTCCCTATTATTTAATTCATTTGTATGGATACTAACGTTAATATATTTAAAATTTGGCAAAATGGTTATTTGTTAATTATTATACGGTAATATTCATACAAGCCAAAAAGCTGTACATTACTAAAGGGAAAAAAGTTTTATTTAAATACTAGCCGTAATCCGTAGCTACGGCTAAAGTTTTTATTTTGGACTTTCCGTATATAACTTCACATTAATTAAATGCCGCTCTTTTTTCTGCATATCAATTTTTTTTCTATGTGTAAGAAAGTCGTACTTGATTCAATATTTTCCTGCCAAAGCCGTATTACAAGGATGATTATAATAAATTATTCAAAGTATGTAAAATACTTCCAATTGACCAAAAAGTAAAATATAATATAATTCTAGAAGAAATGATAAATAATATTAATATATACACTGACACGCACCATAAATATATAAACAGATCGACAGGACGAACAATGAGAATACCAATCACAAACAACGTGTATGGTGAAAGAAAAAGAGAATATATTGTGCCAAGAATCTTTAATAAATTAGATAAAAAATTCTTTGAGATGATGCAAGACAAAAAAACTCCACTGGCTTCAAAAAAGTACGAGCTAAAAGAATATATATTAAAGCTATGACCTACTCTATAATCTTCATTATAAAATAGAAATTATTGTCAAAAAATATTGAAGGCAACCATACCGTAAAACTGCTGTGCAGTTTGGCATATGTATCTATGTAATAAGTATCAAAAATAAATAAGTATGAAAAAAAGAAAAAATATATATTCATCTTATCTTTATGTCTGTGAGTTTTATGTAATTGGCAAATAAATTTTTCGTACTAAAGTGCATTTCTTATAAAGGTCTAAATTTTGGAAAACCGCGCTCACGTTACATATGTAACGTATGTAAAAAAGGATAAAAAAAATATGTATTTAAAAAATATTTTATATCTTAAAACATTTTTTTTTTCGTGACTACACATAAGGTCCACGGACATTTGGTCCAACGAAAAATATTATATTTAGAAAGACATATAGAAAAATCAAATCTACGAAAAAATATTTGACTGTTACCGGGATTCGAACCACGGATCTCCTATCCGGGGCAGGTGCGTTATCCAATTACACTAAAGCGGCCTTGTACATTTCCGTAAATATATAGTTTAATAAATTGATAATGATGACGAAATTATTAAATATGTATACCGTAAACTCGGTTAACTTTGACCTTTAATAAGATACTATGGCCCCAGCTGAAAAAAGTTTGAATTCACGCGTTTTCTTAAACTACGCAAGCTATACAGTCATATAAAGCCCACAAAGTAGAGCAATTTTCTTCATAAAAACAATTTTGATGACACATATCAAAAATCTCCCGCAGGTTTTCGATTTAAAACAACTATAATCCGAATTGATACCTTCTTCTTCTTCTTCTGCTTCATCTAGGACTGCGTCCTGTCATTGCTCGGAGCCTGTTCCTGGGATACAGATGTCCAGCTATCTCGCCATCTTTTATGCGGTCTTCCTGGGAGTCTGGTACCAGACGGCAGCTTTTTCGCTGCTATGCTCACTACTCTCTCAGTACAAGCTCTCTCCACATGATCTCTCCAGTAATGTCTTCTAGATCTTCCCCATGGGACAATATCCTCGACGTCACAGGTCCTTCGTATTTCGGAATTCCTCACTCGGTCTCGGATTGTCAGTCCCGCAATGGGTCGGAGAGTCTTCATCTCAGTTATTCTTAGGAGATTTTTTGTTCTGGTAGTGTCAGCCCTTGTCTCGATACCGTACGTCATGATTGGGCGGACACAGGTCTTGTATATCTTCACTTTGCTCTCCTTGAGCATATGTTCGTTTCTCCAGACAGCATTTCTCAAGCATCCAGCAATATTTGCGGCTTTGTTTGCTTGCTCTCTTACTTCTTCGTAGAGGTCGTTGCTGCTGGATATCTCGACACCCAAGTACTTGAAGCTCGTTACTTGCTCTATTATTTTATCGTCAATTGCAAGCTCGCATGGTATTGGCAGTTTCGATGTTACAGAATTGATACCACCGGTCCTAAACATTGGGTAAAAGGGTTATCACACCATTCGTTACTGAATTTAGTCAAGTAAATCGCATTTAGCAAGCTGGCATCCTAAATTCAAAAGCAAGGATGGTTTCTGACTGACAGAATCATTCTTAATTTAGACGACTAAATTCAGCCAAGTGTACCTAATAAGCCTTTTATGCTAAATATATGAACCTACTAAAAATTGTATCAGGCAACGTCGACTTTCCTGAACTATTAAATAGACTAAAATTCCATGTTCCCTGTAGATCTCGTAGACACAACCCAGTCTTTCACATTGATTTTACCTCATCCAACTATCGTCGTAATTCATATTTCTCGAGGGTATGCGATGCATTCAATAAACTGATAAGATTATTGGATATTGATCTGTTCGAGTGCAGCCACACAAGATTAAGAAAAATTTTGAGTGCTGAATTTTTCTCTACTTAATAATTAAGTCTCTTTTTCTGCTGTTCATTATTTTTGTATTATTTTCAACATGCCTATGTTTTTCTGCTAATAATTAAGTCTCTTTTTCTTTTGTTTAAATTTTTTATTCTTTCTTTTTATATAATACTTAACACGCGTAAGTTTTAAGAAAAATTTTGAGTGCAGAATTTTTTTGCTACTTAATAATTAAGTCTCTTTTTCTCTTGTTCATTCTTTTTGTATTATTTTTTAACATGCCCGTGATTTTCTGCTAATAATTAAGTTTCTTTTTCTTTTGTTTAAATTTTTTATTCTTTCTTGTTACATAATTTTTAACATGCCTTAGTTTAATTCATAAATGTTTATCATTACTAACATATATCTAAATGTGGAGACCTGTAATTGGCCATCTATATTATATCAATGTTTTCAATGCTTCTTTGTTGTGCTGTTGGTCTGCCGTGAATATTAAATAAATTAAATAAATAAATAAATATATAAAGGTCACGCGACAACGCACACACGCAACGTGCACAGAAGTAATTACATGTTTAAAAAATTGGCCTATTATAGGTGACTTATTAACTAGTTTCGATACTTTACGTAGGTGTGGTATATTACTACACGGATACAATCGTTGTTCGTTTCGGCTGTAGGCGAAGTCCCGTTAGAATCGAACGTTTGGTGTCAAATGTTCTTCGTGCCGCTACACCTTAAAGTGGAACAAATTGTTTTATAGACAGCAGGAAGCGGATTTCAGGATGGTTTTCTTCTTCTTCTCAATGCTTCAATTTCACAAGGAAACACTTGGAAAGTTTGAACTATTTATTGAAAATAATACAGTAACAAACACGTGTGAGATGTAATACAACCAAAATTAGATTGACAGGGCTGAAGCATGTGATATGCCCTTATATAGATTAGGAGACTGAACCTTTATACTGATACAAAGCGCTGCGTTTCGTCACGTACGCCAGTATAGATAAGTTCTCCGGGTGCATGGTGCGTGCACTCTGCAACCCCGAGGGATGATAATGCTCTTATCAAATGCTGGAACATAACAGTGCGTTGTGTTTGTCTGCCCTGTCTGGTTCGAAAACTTACAATTTTAGTTCAGACAGGACCACATAGACAAACGAAACCAGATCAGTTCTATTTATATTGATTTTAGCGAAGCCCCGATAACGTCGCGGAATATTTTCTAAATTTGAATTACTCCGTCGGTATACATAATAGGTAGTTCACCACGAATGTCGAAAATCTAAATTGACTGACAAATGTTTTTAGAATTTAATCTTCAAAGTATGAAGTGTCTTATCAAACCTCAAAACATCTGACATTTTAGAAATATATTAAATTACTGTAAGTTTAGTGTTATGTTATATGTTTTAATTCGTCTTTAATTGTTGTTATTTTTTACAAAGAAAGGGAGTATAATAAAAACTTGTTTTTTTATGGGTTACTTTTTTTTTATATTTCCAACAGACATTAAATTCGCTGGACTCATTTTAGAGGAATTTTTAAATTTTTAGCCTATCCAATAATAAAATACATGACACACAAGATAGACCTAACGATCACAGTTAAGCCAAAGTTAAGCCTTTTTATTTCGCTCTGTAACATGACATATTGTGATGGGAATGATGACTGAGTGACCGCTTACAGATCCGAAGGTCAAGGGTTCAGTGTCAGGCCGCCCACTGCATCCAGTTTTAAAATAGAAATCAAATATAAATGTTTGCACTTATCTGAATAAATACCTCACATGTGGGGTAATCCAAACCTTAATTTAATTTAATAAACCATTAATTCCAAACTTAAAACATCAAAGTTGGCGGCATTACAATGTTATACATAACTGTAAAGATAGAGAAATTGCAATATTGTTTAGTTCAGAATATTATAGGTCAATTTTATAGATGTCTCATAGAGACGATGCTGCTTTTTTGTAATTTTTTATATGGGCAAGTAGGCATTATGGGTAGTTTTTGGGTGTCCATAGGGCTTACGACGTATGACTAGTTCAAGTGATCACTTTACACAATGTAATGTTCACTAATTCCACCCATGTGTATAACTACCACATCTATCAAATTTTTGTATACGTCTTTAATACGCACATCTTTTTTTTTTCATTTTTCATTTAAGTCTTGTATTTTTACTAGTGATGCAACGAATACTACTTTCACGAATACGAATATCAAACCTACTATTCGGCGAGTACGAATTCGAATACGAATAGTATCACTTTTTTCACGTTCATGTTATTAGATTTAATTTGAAATTATATTATAAGAATTTACACTTTTACACACAACGGAAATAAAATGGAACGAACAATGAATACTACAAAATAAAAACTACAGGTAATGAGCACCTAATCTTATTAATAACCCAACGAAACTAGATGAAAGAACTCATGTTATGCTGTGAAACAAGTAGAGATCAACAAGTTGAGAACTCAACAAATCCATTCATTCAATGTTAGGGGAATCCCCGATAATAGAGTGCGTAGTGCGTAGGTGTGTTCGGATACACGGTGCACAGTCAAACCGTAGTTTGCGTTGCGTTCAGTTATAAATAGCTTGTTTTCAATATTCGTGATGATATTCGGCGAATACGAATATTCGGTAAATATCTACTATTCGGCGAATACGAATATTCATATTCGTATTCGTTGCATCACTAATTTTTACTACTACCTGTGGTTGAAAATCGATCATCCCCACAAACCAGTACAGATGCCGCCGTTGGTAATGAAATACACATGTATATTTTTATACATATCTATATTTTATACATATCTATATTTTACCACCTAACAGCAACCAGTAACTCGCATTCACATAATACTAGACAAGCATTACGTAACCTTGACGAAATACCAAAAACTAAGACAACACATGGACAGAAAAATTACTCATACATAGGGCCTAAAATATTGAACTTATTTAAAACAGACTTCCCGGAAATCAGAATATACTCAATTAATAAAATAAAAGCTTTAGCAAACAACTGGCTTACCTCCAAAGGTAGAACAGCAACTGAAAATTTACTTACTGTAATTGCATAATAATGTCTTCAAATAAAAATATATACCTATATAAATAAATGAATTAATTAAGGAAAATAAAAAATAACCTTAAACAAAACTTTAACCCTTTTTACATTAAACTATTATTCTACACATATTTACACTTGGACTTATGACTCACTCAACTTTCACTAACATTCCACTTGATACTCTGTAGATATATAATTACATTCTACTACCTTATGAAAATAAATACTACTGACGAACTCGAAAAAATATTATAATTGTGTTCTATAACGCCACTCTGGGACAGGCGTAGCCTAGTAGAGTGGCATAATCCACAAACTAAACAAAACAAAAAAAAATGTGTAATTTATCTTATGTTTTATTGTTAAATTAGTATTAAGTATCTTTATTTGTAAACAAGGAGTTTTATAAATAAATAAATTTTTGAATGCAATTTTTAAAGCAATAATCTTTATGTACTGTATACGACATTCTACCGATTTATTAATAATAAATCCCCAATCCAATTGCATTCTTGAAAATTTTGAACATATTCTAAATATTCTGCAAAAAATAAACTAAACGTCTTGCACCCTTTGTTTAGTTTTTCACGGTTTGGGTCGTAAATCTAAGAAAGAAAAAAATGTTGGGATAATATTTTCGAAGATTTCTGTCTTCAGCGCCATAGCACAGTATACTAAGAACAGTAAAACGTCTTCATACAAACTGGCCGCTACCCATTAGAATGTGTGCGTGCGTGCTCGGCGCCGTGTACGCACGCACTGTGACGCACACATTGACACAGAATATGGGGGCACAAGGCGGCGGCAGTAAGGGCCGTGCCTTCGGTGCCATTCGCGCTCGCAGCCGGCGCGGCGCTTTTGAAAAAAAATGCGCTTTCTGAAAAAATGCCTTTTTTTATGTTTGTGGTGCTTTACTAAAAAGGTGTGTCGATTATCACAAAGACTGTGAGTTTTAAAAGTCTACGTTGATGTTAATCAGCGTTCTTGCAATTGAAGTGCAGAAACTAGGTATACTAATTACAGAAATTTTCGGGTTTCGTCGGATGCGTCTTATGCGTCGGAATCTCAGACGCTACGAGGTAAAAGAAAGGGAGTAAAAATAAAGTGACAACCCTAGCGTCAACGCAAGAGTAGGCTAATAACTCGCCCCAAAAAGAAGATCAGACTTCACATCCATTTAGAGCAATCAATCGTATATGCGTTGCATAAAGCCTAATATCTTTAAATTCTCTGACAACAAAATATGTATTTAATACCAAATATTTCTTGTTGGATGTTATGAAATATAAAATTTATAAAAATTTCATGGAATTATGAATCACTCGCACTTGTTGTCCAGTTGCTGATTGCCAAACATCCGTAGCGAGTTATTTTGCACCACGATGATAATATTTTTAATATTAATTCGATTCAGAAAATATTTAATATCATAATACGTGGAACACTCGTAGGTATGTGAAAAAATCAAAGCGAAAACAAAATGAATCACTTCTGATTATAAATTATACCTACGACAAAATAAAAACGTCAAATATTAAAAAAAATTATGTCTATCTCTCGTATCACTAGGATGCTTCGGAGATAATGTTATTATCAAACATAATAAGTTCGTTATCTATACGTCTGTCTGTCTGTCGTTCCTTAATAAAATATATAACATCAACAGCAAAACTAAATATAACCATTTAGAGAAAATGAAAATACTAATAGTATCATTTTAAGTAGATCTCGTAAGAAATACCATCCAATATAGAGTCTCATCACGTCTTCGTCGATTTACCGATTGTTGTAGTAAGTGTGCGTTGATTTTTCCTTTAAAAGAAAATTTTCGACATTTTAACCTTAAGGGGGGTATTATAATTTTATTTTATTGGATTTCTTTTTTATTTTTTTGACTGAATGCATAATATCTCAAGAATATTGTGTCAAAATTTCTAGTCGATTGGAAGAAAATTGACGAAATTATGAGTATTTTTATACCTGTCGAATTTTTATACCTACCCGACCCTAATGCATTGGATTCGTTCAAACACAGGTACAGCGCTCTTCCCGAGGATGTTTTAGATGCCATCAAGCGTATCCTTTATAGACCTGGCATTGATGATTCAGTGTGAGGTAAGCCGATAAAATTTGCTTATGAACGTTTTATACCAGACTTTTAGTGTTCAAAACTTTAAAGCGTTTTCCCCACAACTCACGTTTTCAAGGTCGGTGCCCCTCATAACTTCAAAACTACTGCACCGATCTTTTTGAAGTTTTGTACACTATTTTAGTACATAATTTACGAGGTAAAGCTGGAGATTTTTTTTCAAATTTGTTGATAATTTAAATTTTTTAATAACAAATTAGCCGATTTTTTTCGCAAAAAATCGCGTTTTTCCCTTCAAAGTGTTCCAAAAAAGTGAAAAATTGTAATTTCGAAAAACCCTCCCAGCGTTACCTGGAAAAAACTATTCTCTAACGAATGAACTTTGATTTTAGATGATCCAGCACCAAGTTATGAGGTTCACCGCAATTCTACTTTTTTCCGAGACACGTCCGAATAATTGCCGCCATTGCCGTACTTTTTAATATTTCTTCGTGAAAATTTTACACAATATTCTTCAAATGTCATTCTTTAATGTACCATTGATTTTAATAAAGATATTTTAACTGTGTCGTCACAAAAACTTCACAAAACATGCCTTTTTTGTACGAATTAACCTTACCCCCCTTAAACTACATTTTTTCAGCCAAGATAACCTTTTTCTACCTATACTTTCTAATTTCCCCTGCATAATGAAGCCATATTGTACCCGAAAGTGCTCAAATTGTGCATCTTTTTTTATTTTAATTATTTAAAAACTTTGTATTAACTGACCACTTGGAGTAACTTCGTCAGGACGGACGCATACTAACCATCCATTACTTATTTTAGTAAAAAAATTAATTTTTGGAAGGGGGCGTGGCTACAATTATGGTGAGGATAATTGACAAGTAGACACCGAAATGGGGAATATATCAAGTAACGGGCTGATCATAAAATTTATTGATTATTAATTATATTGGCTTTTGTGTTCAGGCATTTCTTGATTTCTCGATTTCTTAATTTCCTGATTTTTTGATTCCTTAACTTCTTGATTTTTTGATTTCTTTCTTCGCCTGCTCAGGCATTTCTCGATAGCGATCCCGAGACAATAACTAGTTAAGCTAGTTAGTACAGATCAAATAAAATTATTGAAACCTTACAAAAATTTGAACCAGGGTTTTTCTTATCTCCATAATTATTAATATTAGAATAAAATAGTGTGGACATGAACTAACGTAGATTTTTTTATACACGGTCTGCTTCCGCAATACAATTGACTTCTTTAAAAAAAATACTACGAGCTTTTTTACATTAATACGTTTTTACTTCAAGAGGCTGGTTTGGGACGAAAATTAAAAAAAAACTAAATTAACAACATCTGTTGTAAAAAATTAGTGTTGTTTACTAGTGCATTTAATTTTGCAAGAATAAATACTTTAACTGCAGTATAAATGCGCCTTAAATATACTTCCGCAGTGACCCAATCTACACGGCTGTTCGTCTCTGTACAATAATTATATACCCTGTTTGTCTGGGCTAAACCCAAGATAATGGTCCCATTGCATATACAACGAAAATGAGTATTTCACTATATTATTGAATGTGCTAATAACAAAATGAAAGATAATTTACGTTTAAATAGTACGCATTAAATAAGATATTACACTTTAAAGTTCCGAAAAATGCACTGCATATTTTAACATTTCATAGGCAATATATGAGTTTAGGTTAGGTTATTAAGTTTGGTTTGTTTAATTTAGATTACGATTATTTTAGTTAGATTAAATTAACAGGACGTTAAATTATATAGTGAAATACTTATTTTCATTGTATGAACAACGGGACCATCATCTTGGATTATTCCCTTGTCTGTGTCATTCTTGCTGTAGGAGTACGAGATTCAAATGTTTTCCCATGTTATTCTTGATATATGACGTATCGCGTTGTCATGGAGAAAAACGAAATGTTTACCATTAATTAATGTGGGCCTAACCTTCAACTCATGGTTATGGCGCCATAACATTTTTTTATTTTTTTTATTTATTAATATTTAAGTTTACATAATATTTTACATCTATGATACACTTTTTTTTCAGTCCCATGAAAGTATTAACTTTTGTATGGAACCGGAGAATGTCACAAGTGTGATAGATAACTGTATTTTTAATAATATGTAATACATACATGCAAAGAAATATATGTAGAAATATTTACAGATAAGAATGTTAACTTAATATTATGATGATTAAAAATAAGCATGTTAAGGTTATTACCCAATTGTTCAATGATTTTACGCACTTTTTGAACTTTGCATAATTTATTTTTATTTTTTATTTATTTATTAATTAACGTCCTATAGGGCTTTTACAATAGATAAGTAAGTGTACATAATTAGAATATATAGATAGTTTAAAGAGAAAAAAACAATAACATGTAAACATAATAATGACATAAAGAGAAAAAAAATTACTTAAAATATAGATACAAATATACAAAGATAAATATAATATAAACTAAAAAGCAAGTATGTATATAAAAAGCAGAAGCATAAGAAAAACATAATATAATAGAAATTTAAAAACAAAAAAAGTATTAATGTAGAGTGAAAAGATATAGCACAAGCATTGAAAGTAATATTATAATAAAAAATATACATACAAATACAAATCAATTATTTAAGTGCAATTCGACAACTAGTAATCTTTCAATACACCTTTTAACATATGTTTGAATAATATACAGTTATTGGCAAAAACTTCCAGTTGCTCGTATCTGTTTGCTAGTCTAGGAAGCCTTTGCAGTGGGGAATTAAATATATAGTTAGTGGCTGCAGTTTCCACAGCAAAACCTGCATGACTTCTAGTTATGCGAGACAGAACACGCAAGCAGATACGTTCTAGTAGTTGAGGACAGTCGATAATACCATTTATTAGTTTGTGTAAAAAGAGAAAGTCCGTCAATATTCTTCTAGTCTCTAGTTTATCAAGACTGCTAACAGATCTAAGAATATTTTAATCGATATTACTTAAAGGTATGTTAAGTTTATAATTGATAAATCTAAGAAACTTATTTTGGACTTTCTCAATATTACTCATGTCAACTTTATAGTGAAGTAGATAGAAGATTATTGATATATTTCATTCCTAGAATCTGTGGTGGTGTTGCATGGTTGTTTTACTGCATCTAGGTATATTTAGGGTTCCAATCATGCGCGCTCATTTTCTAAGTGTATTTTTATCTTGAACTATATTTGTGTTTTTTCGATTGATAGTTTCTTTGTGTATTTGTAATATTGAGTATGCTGTATATATTTGGGACCTTGAATTCTTTTAACAATAATTCCGTAGGATATATTCTAAGTTTCTTTAAAATTTATTTATGATCAATTTTTGTATTATATTTAATGTCTGTATGGTGGTTTTATACGTTCCTCCCCAGATAATAATTCCATATTTATGTATGGATTGGACGAAAGCTTGATACATTATTTTTAATGTCTGCAGGATGGTTTTATACGTTCCTCCCCAGCCAATTATTCCGTATTGAAGTATGGGTTGGACGAAAGCTTGATATATTATTTTTGATGTCTGCAATATGATTTAATACATTCCTTCCTAGCTAAATATTCCATATAGAATTATGGATTGGACGAAAGCTGTTCATTCTGAACTTAGAGGTTTTTTAGAGGTTTAGAACTTGAAATGAAATAAAAATCATGGTTGTGGCCATGGTGTTGGCTTTATTCGAAAGATAAATTTATACAATTAGTGTTTTTTCAGAGGTTTTTTCGAAATGACAACAGTTTTTCCAGTGAGAGCCAATTTGATAGCTGACGGCTCAATTTGGTTTGCCATTTTACCACGCTTGCTAATTATGTAAAATTTCGAAAATTGTGGTATCGTAATCATATTTAAACACTAATGGCATAAAATTTACTATAGTGTTTTATTTCATTTTAATTCCCTGTACCTCTTAAAAACACTATTCTTTAACATTTGTACGTATCCTGCTTGAACTCCGACAACGTTATGTGACTAATGTACATTTTCATTCTCGCCATTTCGAAAAATTAAAAAGTTTTATAAATTAATTAATGCAGCGTGCCGCTATTCTGCTATGATATGACTAATGGACACTTGTTTAAACCGCTTAACAGGCAAAAACTTGTCAAATATGACAAGTCATTTGGATCACTTACTAACGATTACAAACTTTTACCGCAAACGAAAGTTACTAATGACTCAGCCCTTAGAGTATATACTCTAAGACTCAGCCTATTACATGAAAAGTACTATAATATAATTTAATTTTCAGACCATAAGACGCACTGCACTTTTAACTGTGAAAATTTAACAACAAAAAAACTAACCCATAAAAACCAAGTTTTAATTATACTCCCTTTCTTTGTAAAATATAACAACAATTAAAGACGAATTAAAACATATAACATAACACTAAACTTACAGTAATTTAATATATTTCTAAAATGTCAGATGTTTAGAGCTTTGACACTTCATGCTTTGAAGATTAAATTCTAAAAATATTTGTCAGTCAATTTAGATTTTCGAAATTCGTAGTGAAGTACTTATTATGTATACCGATGGATCAATTCAAATTTAGAAAATATTCCGCGACGTTATCGGGCCGCCGTTGCTAATCACGCCTAATGATTCCAATTTGAAAAAACTAATAAAATTTCTAAAAATCCGAAATTATACTATAATTATTAATTTTTATTAACGAAAATTCGGTAGATCTTCTTTGAACGTCGCCACGAGTCTGCTTGCAAAGTTTCAGCTCGATTGGATCACGGGAAAGGGTTATAAATCGATCCAAAGTTTTTTTTACGGCAAGCAAGCAAGCAGACGCCACGAGTTTATATAAAGGGAGTAATTATATAGTATAGCAACGTGCTATGTGATTTGTTTAGTACGGTTCACTAAAATATGATTATAATTGAAGCTTTGGGTATTTTGGTTTGATCTCCCACAAAATATGGTACATATGAAAACATCATCTGCCTTCAAATGAAAACTCTTCGGAAACCGGCCATCTTTTTGCATTCGAACCAAAGATCCTAGGAAAGCCCTAGACTCACGATGTGACAAAAATCCAGTACTGTTCTGAAAAATTTGAACCTACTAAAAATATTCCCAATGAAAATACTGGTAAAAAAGTAACCCATAAAAACCAAGTTTTTACAATACTCCCTTCCTCATTTTCGGGTTTCGTGTCTACCTTATGCGTAGGAATCTCCATACAACTTGTATGAAAAAACTATAAAAAATTTGTAAAATCCAAAATTATACTATAATTATTATTATTTTTTAACAAAACTTTGACAGATCTTCTTGCTCGTCGCCACGTGTCTGCTTGCAAAGTTTCAGCTCGATTGGATCACGGGAAAAGGGTTAAAAATCTATCCAAAGTTTTTTCGACGGCAAGCAAGCAAGCAGACGCCACGAGTTAATATAAAGGGAGTAAAAATGAGTTTAAAAAAAAAATTAATTAATATTTCTGGCGTACCCTAATCTAATGCTAGTAATTCGGATGAATTTCATTACACAAATAAAGTATATGGCTAAAAAATTCCAAAATCAACTATAGATGTCTCATTAGCGACATCTGTGGTCATTTAAGGGGAATGAAAATGCTTTGGTGCCGGCCGCGTTGAGGATGGTTACAACTCATATGTGAAACGTGGCGCGTAATTTAAATATATAACAAATTAAATACATCATGGTATCCGGTGCTTCGAAAACATCCTCGCGGCAGATTCCGCAAAGATAGCGGTCCGACAATAGATAAAACATAAACATGCGATAATATAAACGTCGGTGTTCAGTATTTGTATTCAGTACTCAAATAAGGAGATTTGTATATTTTCACACATCTCTCTCAAAGAAAATACCTTTATTTGCGGTGTTCGATGTCTGCAATGCCTTTAAAAAGGGGATTTATTTCTCCGGTGCCTTCTTATCCAGGCGGTCAAACGGATTACCGAAGTACCTATCGCAAACGTAACCTCACAATTCTCATGTTTCGACTAAAATTAGATACATGAAATAACTACTAAGCTTATATAAAAAAGATTATTTCATATACGCTATGACGTGGAGTTCAGCTCCTCATGATCTGAACCCCTCGTCATCACCAGCTAGTTCAATCGGAGTAGAATGGGACTAACCTTACTCCTCTATTACAATCTCAGGGTCTTTTCGGTGATCTGCGCACTGAACTCTCTCTCTCTCGAGCCGCTTCAGGTGCCTCTCATATTAACAAGTTCAAGTTGCAACAGATTAACAAAGATGGGTTTACATAACAAGACATTTTGTGCATTCAACATAAGCATTTGTTCAATAAACTACTGACAATTTTCTGTGCCCTGAAATGGCGACAACAGCCAAATTCAAAGATATTCTAAATTCGGTTCATTGAAATCTTATATTCTAATTTAAAATAAATTGCCCTCTCCGCGACATCGTCGCTGACGGCCGCGATACAAGGGAGAAAGCAGCTTAAACTATATTTTCAAAACTCTACAGGCGGTAGCGCCCGCGCAGATGTCGCGGACGGGAAATCATCAGGTCAGAATTTACATTCACATAGGATGAGACACAATTAACACGTACAACGCCTCCCCATGATGCTCAACATGTCCTTATGAATAGGTCACAGATGCTCTTCCAACCCCGTGCTTCACAAAACTTTACGTCGCCGTGACGCTGAACGGTATGATGGGTACTTGAAATATAGTGTGAGATCAGATAATACCAGGTCTTTCGGCGTAAGAACGGAACTGTTCCGACAATGCTTATCTCCTGCATCACGCCACGATGTACTACATCAGGTCAGGGTGAGACCGGCATCCCCTGGGTCCATGGAAGCTGACTCCTGTGCTGCCAGGTGGTCCCCTGCCCTTGTGCTGGACCTCGATCTCTCAGCAGGCCGCATGCTTGACATCCGAAGACGGTTTCACCTTGTGACCCCATCGTAGGAACCCTGATAACAATTCATCATTAGCACAAATCTACAATTAAACAATGTTATTACGATGTTACTTCAAATGGCGTCTCTCAGTTCGCATCTTACTTCTCAAAGGGTGCGTAGTTTTCACATCTCGTGGAGTA
>JADDOH010015010.1:0-12545 GCA_016648135.1 Agrypnia vestita
TATCTGACTTGAAGAAAATTGAGAATAGCATTTTGTTTTACAAATAATTTAAATTCTTTGGCATTTTCATTCTAAAACCCCTGGCCAAAACTTCCCGCACCCTTTCAAAGTTAATCTTCCATCGAAGTTACGCCAACTGACACAAGAATAAAGGAGTCCCCTATTTGCCAACACAATAATGCAGTTTTGAATTACCAAATGCACCACAAAATATTACTCGTTACACTATTATTGCATTATTTGCATTTTGAATTGGCGCTCGGTAAGCGATGGTATCGATGAAACACTCGTAAAATTACACTGCAGAGCGTGTTTGTCCGTGAAAAGGTTTGAAATGTTTTAAATTCATTGTTGGGCGTGTTGTTTTGTTAGAAATATTACATTGTTAAATAATCCATAACTGAGTGCAAAGTGTTAAGCAAATAAATATTTTGCCATTATTCCCGAAAATTTGGCAATCTTTCAACGCAAATCTGTTATACAAATTGTGTAAATTTTGCAGTTTTTTTTAAATAAACTTAAATTATTTTTTCGTCTTCAATAATAGCAAAATTATTTCGTGGTGACATCGATACCTATAAAACTCAATTTCTGTCTGTCTGTCTGTTCTCCATACAAATCTACACCATTTGTCCGATCCGACTCAATAGGCCACATTTCCCCTTCCCTCTTACTCCACTCCTTCTCCTTGGTATAATCTCTAAACCGTTTGACCGATCTGACTCAAATTTTATATGCTTATTCTTTAGGACCTGGTGGGTAACATAGGTGACATTTCCCCACTCCCTCTTAATCCTTACCCCTACCCCCTGACATATATTCCATGAATATCTGTTCAACATTTCCCCCCTGGACATCCCATCCATCCCAGCATAGATTTAATAGAAATATCGTATTTATTGGAGACTTTGCAAAACAATAGAATCTTTGTGTCCTACCAAAAACATAATTTTTAACTAAATCCTTAATCTGGGCAACGCCGGGTACAAACAGCTAGTAATTAATATAATTAATACGAATATTCTCTGTTTTCACCACTTATTTGTTGAAAATTCCAACATTTATCGGGGGCAATGGTCCTTTTTACCTTCAAAATATTAATAATAAACTGAATAGTATAAAAATAATCAAGTCTTTTTACAAACATTGATCTTTTATATTTGTTTTCATTAAATTAATTATTCATTTCCAATATATTTACTTTTATTTCGTTATTGTCTATACTTCGATTTTTTATTTTTTATTTTTTGTATACGTATATTCTGATGAAGAGACCAAGGGGTGAAAATATATTCGTTTTACTTATGTTAAATTATTTTTAACAAAAAATTGATATTACATCCCTTCGCTTTGGTGCGACATATTATTTTGTTGTACTATTCTCTCAGTTTATGTATTTTTAATAAGTAGATATGAACATGGTGTAGCAATTTAATTTTTCATCTAAATACATTATTCTTTATGTAGCAAGGTCCGTCTTTATACTCACGATTAACCATGGTAATTTATTGACACAAATTTATAAAAGTAGCGTTGAGTACAGAAAATATTGCTTGCTATGTCCACGGCGGTCAGCGAAAGAATGGTGTACCTCTCGGCTGTCGGGATCTGTGATTGGTGGATGACGGCACGATACGCGCGGCTAGAGACACGACGAGTCTAGACCACCACACGTCTGTCTCACATTCTGTTACAGACATAAGTAATATTAGAAAACTTTTATTATTTCAGCTCTACTTTAAATTATGAAATTGCCAGGAAGCTAAGTTAGATAATAAGGCAGGATTATTTAATTGATGCCTTTAAATTTCAGTTACCTATTTTTATGCCATCGTGCCATATGCCATTCAATTAAAAAAATCTACAGGCTATGTGATGATAAATGTTTATTTCGCTGAAAGAACCCAATTGGTAAAATTGTCTTAATAATAATAATATTTGGATAATTTCCAATTATCCAAATATTATTATTATTAAGACAATTGTCTAAACGTCCACCATCCCTCTACTTTTAGTCATGTGGAATGGATGAACGAGAACAGGATGATAATTCTTTATCTTTATCTTAAGCAACAGGACATAGAACATCTGCGTTGGACCCGCTGAGCTTTAAATTACGACGGCAGAGCGTGCATGGGAAAATGTAAAGAAAGTGCACAAGTGTGTTAAGCCATGTAATGATGAGTGTAAATTTCTATTCTCTTTGCCAAGCCCTGCGGAGAAACAGGCAGATGGAAAGTCAGTTAATCAGTCGAATTATTTGTAAATACTAGGCGTAACTCTTTGCTGCGAACAGTGAATCCGTGCGACAGAAACGGCAAGCAACAGTGCTACCAGAGCCGAGTGGAACTTTCTAGCGAACCAAAATCGGTGAGAATTACAGAATATTGATCCAGCTTATCTTTGTATTAGCGACTTTGTTATAAATAAAAGTTTAATTGATTCAAAACCTTACAAAATGTACATCACCATATAGCACAGAGTAGCATCTTGATACTTTTGTGACGGACATTGTTTAATAGAGAATTATGTATTTTCATTATAATAATTTTAGTCATAATATCAATACAAAAAGGGTAATACGCTCATTAATATATAATAAATATCGTCGAAATTTACGAAGGCCCAAAATATTCAAAATTGTTTGCATCGGTTACCAACATTCGATATCTCCATTTCGGCCGTGAAACAAAAACGATTTGTCTTCCACATCTGAAGTGGTTTCATTTCTGGTCCCTCCGTTGGTAAACACGGACGCCCAATGGCACTCCACGGGGTTCTGTCAACAGTTTTACCATCATGATGCTCGGGCCCATTGTCCCCCCTTGTTTGGCGACATCCCATGCTTTGGCCGTGTCCACATTAGGGAAAATTGTATAACTTTGTCAACAGAATATATCCACCTACCAGAAACTCAATGGATGAAAGGAAATGTTCAAGAGCTTGATGGTGCAGTAATTTGGATGAGATCTTCTCGCATTCAAACCGGGTTTGACCAGTGTATCTATTTTGAATGCCTGTAGATCTTAAGCCCACTTATCTATTACATATATTATATTACCAACACACTTAAATTGGTCGTTAATATATTTTTTGTGCTACGTTTCTTTAAACTCCTCCAAACTGTAAGACTCAATATTAAATGTTATTTTTATCCCTGTGCTTGACATACAATATTAATCAATAAATTGATATAAAAATTTAACAATATTTTTATATGTGGGTTTTAATTGTTTTCAGGTTTATTCGCTTGTATTCTTTTGGGATATTTTGCCATGTGTATCTGGCCTCGCTGGGAGACGTTTCGGATGCTATTTCAGTGTCTATCATCAGAATATGTTGTATCACAACATTCCAGAAGAATACTGGATATTGTCCACAGGGGGATAATTATTAATAAATTAATTAAAACTTTGTTTTGACCACACTTACATTTTGTTTAAAAAAAAGTTCAACATGTTTCGGGAGCGATGCTCCCTTTTTCAGGACAATGATGTACTGAAATTAATGATCAAAATATAGACAAATTTGGTTATGGTGGGTGGGGGTTGGAGGAGGCGTGGCTACAATTACGCAGGTACAAAGTAATTATAATTGGAAAAGGTTTTCTATAGGGCTGTTTATATATTTGATTATTTTTACTATTAGTCTCTTTTATAATACTTATCCAAATGAAAATCCCTAGCATTGCTATGTATAATTTTAAATCTGTCTGTATTTGATCATTAATTTCAATTCAATCATTATCCTGAAGGAGGGAGCATCCCCTCCGAAACATGTTGAATTTTTTTTATTATGACAAAATTTAAATGTGGTTAAAACAAATTTTTCATTATTTTATTTATAAAATGGTGCCACTAAGTGAATTTGAAAAATTTGAAGAAAGGATAATTATTAATTAACATATATTATAGTAGTCTTAGAGAGAATGAGCTATTCATATGAGAAACGTATATGAAAGTCTTTACAGGGTGGCCCAGGGCTTATGACTTGTATGATCTGGCTTAAGTGACTACTTCACATAATGTAACGTTCAACAATTCCACCGTAAGCACATCCACACATCATATTTTTAAATTTTTTATATGTCTTCCAAAACAATCTCTTTCATATATTTAAATGGACTATGTTTGAGAAACCTATAGTTGTTCTATGACATAGTATACATAGATTTCGCAGCTGGTATCTCTGTGAGATTTCTATAATTTACCTTAATTAATAATATAATATTATTAAAAAGTCTGATTCTTACTAAATGAAATTAGCATGAATATGCTAGTGTACAGCTTAAATACATATTGTCACGGAATCGTGGCGGTGAGAAACAAATCGAACAATTCGAATTTACTAAAGTTTTTATTTATCAGCAAAGTTACATGACACGAATTTAATTGAAGCACTCTTCTTTAATTCACTACAATTCTAATCGCTTGTCTGTGGAATACGTAATATTAATCTTTCCAGAGTATTCGTATGTTTGTGGTCATATTTATTCACTATTGTACCGTAGGTACTCTCTTAATTTATTGTCGCTGGTTGCATAGAATTTAGGTTTCGCCAAAACTAACAAACCCATCAAGCACTGATTGTCACGATGGCGTTGTTCTCGCTTATATATATTTTCGGTTTACAATTTACTGTAAAATGTCCTGAGTGCTGTAAAAATCTCGATTATGTGTGATTCTTTCGGTTTCTAGAGTCTCGTGACAATATAATCATAAGATTCTAAAACAATAAGAAGTACATAATTAAAGTCTTCCAAAAAATCCGGAAGTTTTTAGGAGGAACTGGAATATGCGAAATTATACCAGAAGATTCGAGAGAAAACATTTTGAATAAATACGTATTAAAATATTGTATATGATTTTTGACAAAAAGGTATTTAATTGCTTTTAGTTGGCATTTTTCAGCATTAAATTATTAATATATTATTGTTTTTAGTAAATAAATATTTTGCTCACACCATGTACGAGTGTGTGATAGTCATTTGTGGAGTATAAAAGCAAAGGCAGCAATATCCAAAAAAATGTTATGTAGTCATCGAGGTTTATTCATTTATGATGTACTAAATTGGAAATTTTAAAGGAAACGTAGCCTGTAACATACTTTTCTGACCAACTGAAAGCGACAAGACGAGAACTTTCATCATGTATATGTATAATATAAAGAAATGCATCCGATATTAAGGTATCATATATTTACCTACAATTATCAATAAGCTTAAAGGAATTGTATAAAAACAGCCCTTAGCATATTTTGCCGTACTCCGGGGTGGTCACCCATTTTTTCCTGGATGGCGCAGTTCCAGAAGTGTGAAGTGCCCCTACTCCACGCCCGTGTCCTGGAAGAGGAGATATTATAGATGTCAACAAAGCGTCAACCGTATTTTATCCAAGCAAATTTGTTTATTTATTTCCAGTGGCGTGTATATGATTCTTTTTCAATAAATGCATAAAGCAATTTTTATCTCGTCAAGAAAAATACACACCATTCGAAATTAATGTGCTTTATATGTTGTGATAACGTGCTTATCAATTTAATTTAATCAATGTTATTGTTGTTGCTTGGTCTTGCGGTTAGGACTCTCGCCTCGTTATCCAAAGGTCGCGGGTTCGAACCTCACTCCAGACCAGCAAATTAGTCCTATTTTCATAGAACAAGCGTTTACCTTTGTTTAGTTTAGTTTGAAAATATTAAAAATATTGATGTGACACGTATTCCGTATACGCATCTTTATTTTTTTTAGCTTTCATTCGTTAAACAATATTTTCTATATTAATAAATGGTAAAATACTGTTAATTTTAGGTCCAAATAAAATAAATTAAAAATAAAAGAAGTTATTACATGCTAAATAATTTATAATAACTGTAAAACATTTACTTTAATATAATTAATGACAAATAACCCAGTAAGCACCGATGTACCTAATGGACCCAATAAATTTCTGGGTGAAATTTTACGAGACATGTGTGGTACTTTATGCCTTAAATTATTTTGTTTTATTCTCCCTGAAAATTTCGACCAAATATTAATTTATTTATTTTAATATTATTATTACATATTTTTACTACATTTATTTATTTTATTTTTATTAAATTTTATAACTATCTAATCTACTTTACTATAACTTGTAACTATATAAAATGTAACATTTGTAATTTATGTAGCGGAACAGGTCTTGCTCTATGGCTCGTACCCGGTTGTGCTAGAATAAACATATCTATCATTATTATTTAATGAGTATTTTTTCGCAAACAATAAGTTTTTTTTATCATTTTCATGACATTAGTCTGGTATAAATATTATACTAATGTATATTTTTTTATTGAGCAAACTCAAACCATGGCAAAATTATCTACATTAAAAGATTATAAAATCTATGACTTACGCATGTATTTCGATGTCACCCTACTCCTTTGGCGACCTGTGCAGGGTGGGTATTGGGTATATCCAAAACAAATTTGTTTTGTTTCCCTATCGTTTCTGTCAACGATCTACCCATCACACGGCCCATACACGTGTGTACATTACTTACGATCCTACCGTTGCGTTGGTACCTCCACAGGGCAGGTAAGGTTCTCCTACTGTATTGTTTACATTGCGGTAGGTAGGTACCTATAACAAATACAGGTTGATAATTACAATGTGATGGCCGCGGGAGAGCGGCTTGGCTCCACGGATAGAGCTCCCGTCATGGGTATTTTAGCTAAAACGTGTATTTTTATTTTCTATGACTATGTACTAAGATGCATGAATAAGTCGAGAGAATAACAACTATCAAATAAATATAAAAATTGCACGCTTCAGAAACATTTTCCACAATAAGATATATAATCTTTTACAGCTCATTACGCACAAAAATATTTATCCTGGCTCACCACTTTTGCTTCGTCTACTTTCTTTTGCACTAAAGATGGGAATTTTAGTTCAGTTAACTGAACTATCGTTCACCGAATCACTCAGTCATGCTAACTTTTTACTTTGAATCGTTCAATAGTTCTTTAAAACATTATTTTTTTTATCTATTTCAACTTCTATAGGTAAGTTCACTTTCCCACCAAGAAAAACTCATTTTAAAATCTGGCGGGGGGGATAGAATTTAAAAAGCGAAAAATTTTCGCTACCTACATGGGGAGTTTAGAATTTACGATTTATTTTCCATCTACTGAACTAATTAATGCGTGATACTTCACTAAAGTAAAGACCTATTCCATTCTTTCGTTCAGTAAAGTGAAATGTTCTAAAATAAAAGTTCGTTCATGAACGACTCGATTTTGCACGCGCTTTGCATTTTCTTTACCTTTCCTTGCTCTGTTGTGTATCTGTCACAGTACACTTGTTTGGATGGTACTTTAGGTTATCTTCGTCATCATAAAAACGATTTGAAAGAGGTTTAGATCCATAATTTTTATAGTTACGTTTTCGTCTATTATCGTAAATTATTAATGAATTGTGTCGTCTGTAAACTAATGTGAATCGAAATAAAACTTCAAATAATTTTTAAAGGTTCGTTTACCCATCTACCCCGACCTATCACGTATAAATTTCCTTTAGACTATTGTCCTTAGAATAATGCATATAAGCCCTACGACGACCCTTTGGTCGCCCGATTGTATCTGAAGCTGAAAGCTGCAGCTTGTTTTGGTATATCTCCGTGAATATAGTGTCATTTGTACTTCGTGTTTACATATCATTAAAAAAATTAACTGAAAAAGTATACCGAGTCATCATTCTAAAATCTTCTTTGCTGGCTCGTAACAGCTCATCCGCTTCACATAGCCAAATTATTTCAACAATCTTTTCTTAATTCTCCATTCGTTCCCTATTTGTTCATTATTTTCTCTAGCATAGATAGAGATTTCAAAAGAACACCTGAGCAACTGCATCTCCATTGAATTCATCCTTCTTCATGTGCCCTGTCGGGTCCCCCCGACGTCGGCGATCATCTGGGAGAGAGTTTCCCTGTCCAGGGCAGTGCGGAACAGCTCTTCCACGCTTCTTATCCCGGTCCACTCTCGGATGTTTCGAAGCCAGGAATGCCGCCTCCTTCCGACCCCTCTGCGACCCTCAATCTTTTCCTTCATGACGAGCTGAAGGATGGAGTATTTTTCGCCTCTCATTATATGACCAATGAATTCATCCTACTTTCATTATTTGTCTTTACTATCCTTTCCTCGCTCACCCGTTCTACATGGCCAAACCATCTCAGCGATCCTTTACTTATTTCCTTATCTACTACAGTATCCGTACGGGAAAACATGTTTTGTCGATCGATAATCATTTAATGTTTTTTTTTTCTCTGTTTACCTATATCAAGACCCAATATTTAAAGCAGGTACTAAAATTATTTCAAGAATGAATATTTTCCGGAAATCAATATCGTCGGGAGGACATCAAAAACAGCTCTAATTTACTGCGTAGGTGCCATCTTATCAGGAGTTAAGATAACGTAAGAGATATTAATTTAACTAGCAAAAAGCAATCGGCTAACTATTGCTCGTTGCTTGACCCCGCGGGCAGCTGTCGTACGGCATTCGTGCGAATGGCTTTATTACAGTTTTTGTTCTGAGTCAATATGTCAGCTGTCTATTTCAACCCACTGACTTAAGTACCTTATTTTATTTCTAGGATTAAAAAGAATATTTATATATAATTGAATGGAAAACATTAATATTTACTTTCTCACTTTATCCATTATTTATAAAAAAAAAAGAAATACAAAAATATCAAAAAACCTTTTTACTGTTATTTTACACAATATATTAATCACGCGTACATAATTTTATAAAAAAATAGTCTGAAAAACTGGCTGGCTGGCTGAATAGATACATTTTTGTTCTCAAAATGAGATTTTCTGTTTTTTTTAATAATAGATAAATTGAGAAAATAAATACTATTTTTTTCATTCGATAATATATCAATTTCCTATTCTTTTTAATCCTTGAAATAAAAGGAATCGCATTAAATTCGAAGTCGCGTTACAATAGGGGTAATTAAATCAATGGATTGAAAATAGACAGCTGACCAGTTGACTTAGAACAAAAATTTTAATAAAAACAAACCACGTAATTATCTTTTATTTAAAATACGGTATTATCTTTCGATATTTTATATTTGGAGCGAAGCAATTCCGTCTGACGCTCAGATTCTTCCAGTTGTGAGGTGTTCAAATATTTCTCAAAAACACGCAGCTGTTGTTTGAAAATATTTTATCTCAAGAGCTCTTCAGGTCTTCAGGCCTGGCAGACCGACAGCCCAAAGGGTCCAGGGAATATGGTCGTCCGTCCCATTTCATCTCAAAATCAATACGTATGCAAACAGTACAAATTCGTTATAGCGCATTTGCTTCTAAAACCATCTCGCTATATCGACATATGAATACAGCATAAATAATAAAAAAAAATTAAAATACAGCCTACGTAAAAATGTATTGTAAAATTCCGATAAAAAAATAAAATAATTTGTTTTAAATGCTGTTTTCAATAAATAGCTAAATTCTAATATTTAAAAAATCAATATCGAAAAAATATAATTATTTGAAAAAACAAGCTTGCGAAAACTTGTTTTTTTTTGTGGGCATAAAGATTTTAAAGATCATCAGAGGTAATTAGGTTTATACCTATAATCATTTAGCGTCCGATTATTTTTATTTTATTGCTAAATTCTTAAACTTAGCCAAAAAATTAGAGACACCTAGCCCCAGGAAACTATTGAATTTATCCTATTTTTCAATGCACAGATCTATATCTATATGCATATCTTAGTTTAAGAACTTATAAAAAACATTTAATATTATCGTTATAAAAGATTTATTGTTTAAACATTTCTCTCCCCTTAACACTTCGACCACTCCACAATTTCCCGTCCAAATTCTGTTTAATGATTTCTAATTTTCTGAAGGTGGAAATCGAGAAGCATCGATGTCCCTCGTCCTCTTTGAAAAGCACTCGAAGAGTTTTTGACCAGAAATTCATAAAAAACGCATCCTTCAACAGTATATGTAAAATTTGGTTGTCGTACCAAAAATATTTTTTTTCATAAAATATACCACTTTCACATTGTCGCGAGGTTCTAAAATCGAGAAAAACTACACATAAACCAATTTTTCCAAAGAATCTAGAAGGTTTTGGTATTGACTAAAAATCGGTAGAAAACGATACAGTATTCGCGAAACTTCTTTTATATACAGGTGCGGCGTGCGCGACAAATTCTTGTTTTGACAGAAGCGAAAACACAGAAGTGAAGCCACAGAAAGTGAAATAGACTAACGAATGGGGAATCTACGTACGGAATTTTTTCGTGCACAAACGGCGCGCATCAAATGTAGAGACAAGTGTAATATTCTCGAAAAATATTTTAGCGAAATATAGAATAGTGCTCCAGATAAGTTTGTGTCCAGTGACATTGATGATACTTAAACATTTGGACTTCTTTCAAGTGTTTTTTCGTCTCTCTCCTACGCGAATCCGTGACAATACTATTGAAACTCTCCCTTCAACTAAAAACTAGGCCTTACCAGGGAAATCCCTCAATAAATTTAACTTATTTTGGTCACCGATTTCAGTCTCGGAAGACAGCTGCGTTCATGTATGTCGACGGAATCCATCCGCATCAGTTCATACAATTTTAACATGTAATAATTTCGAAAACAAACCGTACAAGTCGTAAGCCGCGTTCATGATCAAAATTATAAGCAAACCACCCCTTAATCTACCCTCCCCTCGTACGTTCGTTCATCCGCGGAATTAGCCGTGCACCACACGAACACAAAAACTCAGCACGCGAATCCTTTTATCGCCACATTTGAGGAAATGAATTAATTTTTCCTAAGGATTCCTTCAAAAGGACTGCCGTCACGGGATTATATCTGGATTTGGAATGCTGGGCGTATGAAACAAGGGGAGTGACGCGGGATTACGTGTAGATACACGAAGAAAGTAATTTATCATGAGGCAAGTTTTTTATTTCAATGGAATATTGAAATATTTTTTATTCATTTTAATATTTGCATAGGCGTGGACCATTGTATTCCGAAAATTAATAATTATTGCACAGATATACTAAAATTAGTTTAAATGAGTTTTAATGGTGTTAAAAAATAAGCAATGTTTATATAATTTATAGGAGAAATAGAAAGGTAATTACATATGTATAAGAATATACACATGACAAATATAAATCGAAAAATATTTTAATTTTTTTTTAAACACGGGATGCGCGTCGCATCAATATTCTTATCAAGCTAAACGCTAGTGCTATGTGAATATGACTAACTCGCGTGAATACGACTAACGCCTGGTCGATGGGGCTCGAACCAACGACCACCAGATCCCTAGGCGAGCGTCATGACCAATACACCAACAAGCAATTCATAACTACATGATGTATTTGCGTAGGTAGTACATACCAACTTTTCGATCTCTTTGAAATATTCTGATCTTTTTAAAACATGTATACAGCCGCCCTTCTAATATTTATGATCATCTTTATATTACTTTTGTCACAAACCGATTTATACGATTAGTAATTTAGATTTTTAAGATAGGTATCATAATTTTTAATTTATATCATCATTGATAATAATTATTATAGTTTCAAGATAGTCAAGCATTTTACGGATGATAATTTAGAAATATTGAAAAAAATACAAACTATAAAGTTGTTTTTCTCCATAACTATTGATATTATCAAATTGATTTTTTTTTAAATTGACTCACAATTTAGGCAGAAATCTGCCTGTAAACTACTGTGAACTATGTCCTGTAGGTATACAGGGTTATTTGGAAAATAAAAAAACTATATTTTTGCCTAGATTATGAGTCAAAAATGTTCAAGAAGCCATGACCGTAGGTATATTAATATCAATATGGGGTTATGCAATATCAAAGTTTTTTTTTCATTTTTTTTCAATGTTTCTGACTTATTTTTTACAAAACCTTAACTTATATTGATTACGAAAAATTCATTCCTTTCAATACAAGATAAATAAAACGATAAAAACCCTGCAAAAATTCGAATTGGAATGTTTCCCAACTGGAATTGTAAGATTTGTACTATTTGATTTTTTTTATTCCATATAAGTTACTGTAATGATAGTCCAACATTTAAAAAAAAAATTGTAAGAAATATTGAAAAAAAATGCAAACTTAGATATCGCATATCTCCATAACTATTGGTATTTGACCATGGTGGCTTGAACATTTTCGACTGATAATTAAAGCAGAAGTATAGTCCCGCGAGATTATTAATGTTTTCCAAATAGCCCTGTAATATCAAGTACGCGCTGGACTTGAAGAACACTTCACATCTCAATCAATTCAGTGTTAAACAATCAAGATATTTTTGTGTTCTATTTGAAGACTGATTTAAAATACTATTGTAAAAAAGATAATATTATTTTAACTCGATTGCCTGCAACGTTCGTATCTTAGATCCTACAGAATATAAAAATGGATAAGGATTCATCGACCAACAAATGTTTTTTTAAGCAAAATAAATCAAAACAAACTTGTAAAATACTCAACTTCACATAATAGGTATATCT